>CM041777.1:112185077-112489029 GCA_023374045.1 Limonium bicolor | reverse complement strand
TTCATACAATTACTTTAATACTTAGTCGGCTCTTCAAGGATTAAAGGTTACAGTGGTTACCTGGGCCGGACTTAGTCCCGGTCCATCAAGGTCTATGAGGTAAGGCCGGCTGCCTCTGCGGTGCGCCCTTCTGCGGACCTCGGGATCCCTGTCCTGCGAGGTTTGCTGGGATGAGCATCGCCAGATGCAACCTCCTTGCCTCCACGCTGCTGCAGCCCTGGTGTTGCCCTGGGGCTTAGAATTCCCGGGCATGCATTGGCACGGTGGCCCGGTGTTCTGCAAGTGAAGCAGCGGATCTCCCTTCCTTGGCAATCATTGTGCCGGGATGATCCTTGTTGCAGTTAAGGCACGATGTAGTGCGGCCATCAGATGGTACCTTGGCCCAAATCCAGAACCTATAGCTTTTAGTTAGCAAGGTTTGGTATTTACAATACTCTATATCTTACAATTACACAAGTGTACTATTCGTTTCGGTTTCTTACCCCTGTAGGGCTGAGACCTCAGTGGCTAGCTGCCACTGGTGCGGTGTAGGCAATCTGTAATGGCTCAGCTGCCTTGCCCTTCTCAGCATGGGCACCGCCGTCTCCGGATGTATTTTTCTGCTGGTGGGAGTGCTTCCCCTTCCTTTTCTTCCAGGGTTTGGGTTTGGTTTTGTCATCGGAGGGGTTACCCTTGCCGCTCACCTTGCGCTTCAGCGCTTGCTCCTCATCTCAGCTGGCAGGTGATCTCAACTCGAGACGCAGCGTGGTAACACTCCTGAATTACTTAGGCATTAGGTTACATTTACATATGGGGATACTAATTCACAATTACTCATGGCTTTTTAAGGGTTCAACTTGTTTACTTGTAGGGAGGTAAACCGAGTGAAGCCCATGCCATACCGGAGTCGATGGCTCAATCCGCCGTAGAAGCGGTCGACCAAGACTTGGCCGGTACCCAAAGGTCGGGGTAGAAGTCGGAGAAGAGAGGTGAAGGTGCGGTAATATTCATCAACCGTCATCTTCTCAGTCAGTTTTAGTGCATCGAGCTCAAGCCTTTTCTTGGTCTTGACATGCTCGGGTAGTACTTAGATCGGAGGGAGAGGTGAATGCTTCCCATCCGAGGCAGGGTCAGCTATGTGCTCGACCTTACGAGCTTCCACCAGTCCATAGCCGCGTCTTTGAGGTAGTACGCAGCTATCCTCACTCGAACTCCAGCGGGAGTCTCAAGTGTCTCGAAGGCTGTCTCCATCTCGGAGAGGTAGGCCTCGAGCTTGGCGGGGTCGCTCTCGCCTCTAAAACAAGCAGGTCGAAGGTCGGCGACAGCTTTTACCCAATTCGTTTCTCGGGGATGAGGTGGGTCGGGCTGCTGCTGCTGTGCTATTGCTGTGTTTGCTGTGTTTGCTGTACAGCCGTGATTACTTGCGGTAGCATCTGCGCTACCGTGGCGGCGACGATCTCAGCTATCGTCTGCGCGCCCGGTCCATCAGATGTCTCTCCTCTAGGTCGGCCTCGACCTCGTCCTGACATCTGAACAAGTGTGGATTACATTAGATGTTGTGATACTATGACCTCATGGTCTTCATTCAAGCAATGGTATCGTCTTTGCAGACGTTAGTGGTATCCGTTATTGCTAACGGTAGTTCCTAGTTAGGTTTCTAAATATCCGTCTTATGACGGTTGAAATCCTAACTCGGTAATCACTACGCTTAGGAGTCTAATCATCAGAGCGATACTTCGCTCTGATACCACTTTTTGTAACACCCCAACCGCTAATCCTTTCATAATCCTTTAATCGTTCCCATACTTACCTTACTCGCAGCGGAATACTTGCTTACTTACTTACTCCCGGCGGGTGATACAACGCCGTTAGCCACCCAAGGCCAACAAGGCTACTACTACTTACTGTATCGGTCTGACGATTAGAATAAACCAAATACATACTACATACTTTACAATGCCAAATACTTACTTACAAATGATTACCGAGTATCCAAGTTAGGCAATTTACATTCCATGACTACTTCCCAACAATGAAGAGTTTACACAACCTCTCCTAAATATCCAATTAAGAGTTCAATGTCCAAAAAGGTGTACCACATGGTACACCGGCTACTCAAAGGCTTTAGCCGTGTACAACTCAGTACACCGTTTCAATTTTACTACTACTCCCCAAAAAGAATCACATCTTGACCCTACTTTACCTTCACGCCTCGCGGGTACCTGTGGAGTAAAAACATTCCCCCTAGGGGGTAGCTTACGCTGCATATGATAACGCATACCCCGCGTACTAGCGAGGGTACGCCAACTATTTGGTCGAGTACATGCGGTTCGTTTCATTCATACATACATACATGCTTTATACAATACAATACAATACATTCATTTACCAAGCATACATACATACAATGCATACAAGGAATACAATACAAGTCCTTCGTTCGTACTTACCATACTCACCGCATCACGGAGATACAATTCTCCAATACATACAAGGTCTTGTTAGCCTTATTACACACCCGGGTTAATCGGGTGTTCAATACGTTTACTCCGGGTCAATGACTTACAATAGTCAAGACCAATACGAATACAATACATACTTCTTACTTACTTTACTTCCAGTTAAGTCGGTATGACCTCCGGGCAGGGAATACTACTTCCCACCACCGGGCTTTAGGGTGGCCCACTAATCCAGGATGCTACCCATACAAAGGGAATTGGTCCAAGGAAAAGATCATAGCCAGGATTCGGTTCCAACCTCTTGTGGTTCCTTATCCTCACGCGTGGCCGAAACTATATCGGGCTTCTACTCATTCCATTTTACTCATTACTCATGTCAGGAGTTAGGTTGTTAGGAATTAGTAGAAGTCCATACTTACTTCCGTACATACATACATACACAAGTACTCACACTTACACATACACTTCATTTCCATTCATACATTTCATGAATTATACAAACTAAATGTTCAAGAGCATAAACAAGAACGATATAGTTCAAACACATATAAGTGCAATACAAATCCGATTCATGCATTTATCTTGTTGGTGATCACATAAAACACAAATCGGGGTAACCAAGTTAGGATACAGGGCATGAGGAAATCATACCGTTCACCGTCGAACACGTCCTACCGGTTCCCTTGGAGATCAACTATTTGATTCCTATACATACATGAAGTAGTATGATCAACGATCTATTATGATCTACTTACTCCTTCATTGGTATTTTCAATGCATACTTACTACTCCATTACTTTCTTACTTGGTTACAAAACCATTCTTTCCTTTATTACTTCATAAACTTGTTTTCTTACAAAATTACTTACTTCCTTACCATTATTACTACATCAATGGTGTATTACGACATACATATGCATATAGGTATATAGGCATATATATATGTATATTTGATTACTATAGTCTTATAATTAAAACATTTTTTTTTTGTAAGTGTTTGGGCCGTCCGACCCACCGTCCGACCCAACCCTGGGTCGGACCATTCCAGTAGGTTTTCGACCTCTGAAATTACTCCCGTCCGACCCATCGCTGTTCCGTCCGACCCATACCTTCTGGGTCGGACCATTCCAGAAAGTTTCGATTTGTCATCCAAGTCATGTCTGACCCACGTCCGACCCAACCTCTGGTCGGACGAAGTCAGAAACTTCGATGGAGAAAATTTTTACCCGTCCGACCCACGTCCGACTCACGGCCCTGGGTCGGACCATTCCAGAAAGATTTCCTGTCGATTTTTAAGGCCCGTCCGACCCACGTCCGACTCACGGCTCTGGGTCGGACGGTTCCAGAAGGTTTGATTCTCGTTCTTTAAGCCATGTCCGACCCACGTCCGATCCAGACGCTGGGTCGGACGGTTCCAGAACATTGCTACAGATTTATTTTTCTTTCCCCAATTTCACCCATTGCTTCCCTAATCCTTACCAATACTTCCCCACATGATTTAGCACTAATTAAACACTCTAAATCACCTTAATTCATCCACCAAACTTATCACTCAATCCTTACATTTACTTACACATTTTCCTCATTACATTTTCAACACTTATACTAGTTTCCTCACACTTATGCTACAGATTTTGTTTCTTCTTCCTATGCTACAGATTTTTACCTTAACTCTTACACTTCAATACTCCTTCAACTAATGTTACTCCTAGCATCCAAAATGCATTATCTTACACTCTAGTTTCCTTCCATTTACAAACTCATTTCCAATCTGTTACAACTACTAAGGCACTCCATTAAAACTCTCTAACTACTTCCTCTTTTTACACAAGCTAAGTCCTCTCATTTCTACACAAAATTTGACATGGTTTCCCCTATATTTCTAACATTCTCCACACACCATTTCCGCTCACAAGTTCACATTCTCACAACCTGTTTACACAATACATTATACACACAATTCATCACTACTACAACAACATAATTTCCTGCACATATACACATACTACCCAAGGTTTTCCCAAGTTTATAAGCTTCATTTAAAACTTCAAAAACTGTTACATTCTTTTCTCCAATACATTACTACATTAGCACTACTCATTACTCAATCCATTAATCATTTTACTTACTCAAAAACGGTTACAATACCACATACACAAACTAACCCAAGGTAAGGGCATTACCTTGACTTGTTAGTTTTTCTTTCTTTCTTTTCCTTCCTCTTCCTTTCTTCTCCTTTGTTCTCGGTCCCAATGGGATTCACACACACACAAGTGCTACAGCACATAACACATACACAACACCATTTAGCATTTCATTTTATACTAACCCTAGAATTCAAGTTTTAGGGTTTAGGCAAGGATGTTACCTTCCAATGAGTAGATGAGGTTCTTGCTTAGCAAGAGAACAATATTTCTAGCCCAAGAAGGAGCCAAAATCGGCTGAAGCAACAAAGAGCCAAGAGTTCAAAACATGGAAATTCTTAAAATGCCAATGAGAGCTAGAAACAATGGATTTTCGAGCTTCTTTTTACCTCAAGATGAAGAGGAGGTGAAGGTGCTTCTAATGGTGGCTTCAAATCTCCAAATGGTGAATACCCTCAAAAACGAAAATAGAGCTTTTGAGTTTTTGAGAGGATGAAGATGTTCTCCTTTACAAGGGGATTACAACGGTATAATTTTTGTTGGATTTGGAGGAGGTTTGAGTGCTCAAAGAGAAGAGAAGATGAGAGTTTTGTGAGGCTTCTCTTTTCTCCATGGCTGTCGCAGTGCAAGAGGAAGAAGAGAATAGAGAGAATAGAGGGGGGGGGGGAAACGTGAGGGAAGAGGAGGAGTAGGAGAGAGAGAGTCCTTTTTCTTCTCTTTCTTTATTTTCTTTGTCTTGTTGTGAGTTACAAGCAATGAAGAGAGTGAGTGAGAGGAGGGGGTGACCGGCCCCATATACACACACACACAATTTTTAATTTTCTATTTACAAAGTGGACACATTAAGTTTGTTTATTTGCACTTTTACCCCACAACTTACCGGTTGTTACAGTTTTTACTAACCGGTACCCGTTTTCCGGAATTTTCTCATTTAATTAATTTTATTGGTTCTAAAGCTTCACTAATATTTATTAGTGACTATTTAGTTGACCAAAATTATTACGAGTCTATTTGACCCGCTTAAAGTCACGTTTTCCCGGTTTCCTCGGGAAACGCGCTTTAAGGTTCGTTTATGCTTTTAACCCATTTTAAAGGTCCGTTTTCTTCGGGATTTGTTCCCTCATATTTATTTTAGTGTAATTAAGCCTTTAAAAATATAATTAGCCTAATTAATCACTGTTTTTAACTACGGGGTATTTCAGTGGGTGGCTACCAAATCGCCAACATCACCAAGGGTGGCAACCAAATCGCCAACATCAACAAGAGTGGCAACCAAATCGCCAACATCATCAAAGGTGGCAACCAAATCGCCGACATCAACAAGGGTGGCAACCAAATCACCAACATCATCACGGGTGGCTACCCAAATCGCCAACATCAACAAGGGTGGCAACCAAATTGCCAACATCAACAAAGGTGGCAACCAAATTGCCAACATAATCACGGGTGGCAACCAAATTGCCAACATCACAAGGGTGACAACCAAATCGCCGACATCATCAAGGGTGGCTACCAAATCGCTGAATTCCACAAGGGTGGCAACCAAATCGCCAACATCATCACGGGTGGCAACCAAATTGCCAGCATCATTAAGGGTGGCAACTAATCATCGACATCAACAAGGGTGACAACCAAATCGCCGACATCAACAAGGGTGGCAACCAAATCACTGACATCAACATGGGTTGCAACCAAATCGCCGACATCATCAAGGTTGGCTACCAAATTTCCAACATCATCAAGGGTGGCTACCAAATCGCCTACATCACTATGGTTGGAAACCGAACCGCCAACACCAACAAGAGTGATTATCAAATCCCCCACCACCCCCAAGGGTCAAAACCATACCGCTCATACTGTTCATGGCGACAACCTTCATCTTACCACAAGCATTTGGAACTTCTGTTCGCGACCAGGTAAGACAGGTAAGTCTCTATTACATTTTTTTGGTGCCCTCATACATTGACCTTTATCGGATTACATCCAACTTCGTCAATGGGTGGCATCTACGTAGACACAAAAAATGTAACATGACAACTTCTTCATTATCGACTCATCTGCACGATATAGAAACTTCAGGACCGGTAAACCCCACCTCCCAAATAGGTAAGGCTGGTAAGTTTGGTTTAAATATTACAATGTCTTCGTACATTCTCTTCCCTTTTATTGCATTGAACTCAGTCAATGGGTGGCATTTGTAGACACTGAATATTTTGCCACATTCTCATTTATTTTATGCTGGTAAGTTTGGTTTAAATATTACAGTGTTGTCGTACATTGACTTTCCTTTCATTGCATCAAAGTCAGTCAATGGGTGGCATCTGTAGACACCGAATATTTTACCACATTTTCGTTTATTTGTCGCTCCTAAGTTTGGCTAAATATTACGGTGTCATCGTACATTGACTTTCCTTTCATTGCATCAAAGTCAGTCAATGGGTGACATCTATAAACACCGAATATTTTACCACATTTTTGTCTATTTTTGCACACAAGCTCTTGTGGTTAGATGGTAGTTGTAAACAATTTTAGATAGAGGTCATAAGTTCAAGGCATAAAGATTACATGGTTTATGTTTGTTATTATTATTTTCATATAGCAATGGTTATTTTGGTTTAGTTTATCATTTTAATTTCTTTTTATCCAAGATTACACTTTTTGCATATATTTTTATTTTTTATTTTTTAGTTGGATAGCGTTGGTTATTGTGGTTTAGTTATCATTTTTTGTAACAAGGATTACACTTTTTGCATTTTTTTAGTTGGATTTTTTTATTATTCCCGTTAGCTTGTAGCATAACTATTTTGGCTTAAAGTCTTTTTTTATTATTATTCCCTTTTTGTTATTATCATTTCCATGTTTGTAGGTAAAAAAAAAAGAAGTTCAACACTCGTGAATTAGTAACCGATTTTATCATGTTTATGTTGCTTTTTTTTATTTTACTTTTTTCTCATCTTTCATCCACTCACCCACTATCAATTAGTGGATTTGAAAAAAAAATTGAACGTTCATATTACTCTTTCCAATCATCCGGTAACAACTTCCATCTTCTTAGTTTTTGTTTATTTATTTATTATTAAGTATTACACTTTTTTCATTTTTTTATTATTATCATTCTTGTTAGATTGTAGCATTAGTTATTTTGGTTTGATTTATCATTTTATTTTTTATTTGCTTCTTGTTACGATCATCTCCATGTTTGTAAAAAAACACGTTCAGCACTTGTGGGTTAGTAACTGATTTTATCATGTTTATTTTACTTATTTCTCTTTTACTTTTGTCTCATCTTTTATCCACTATCAATTAGTGGATCTAAAAAAAAATCCAACGTTCATATTACTCCCTCCAATCAGCCATAACAACTTCCATCTTCTTAGTCTTTGTTTATTTATTTATTATTATGTTGTTTATTATTATTATTTATTATTATTGCTCATTATTGAATAAAAGACTAACGTTCCTCCTCTGTATTCTCAGCCACTACATCCACTATCTCCTCAATAATGAGAATTCACGTTTCACTCACTCAATCTTGTGTCTATTTAAGAAAAAAGGAAAGCTGAAGAAAAGGGCAGAGAAAGAGACAAAGCATACGATGCGAAGAAGAGATACATGAGAAAACAGGGGAGAGTGTGAGAGCAGAGATCAAAAGTAAAAGCCTCTTTAATCAAGAGCAATCGTGGATTTGAAGTCACGCTACACTGATATTGGCAAGTTCAACGAGGAGAAATTTTGTTCATTTACTGCATCGGAAGAGTACTCCACAGGTAGGCACTGAATAACTCATACTGATTATCTTGTTTAATCATGTACTGCTACTTTCTAATATACTGCTGAATTGTCAAAGTAATTTGATTTTTTTATCACAGTTTGGGATACGATTCGGTTTTATATCATAGTGGATGGTTTCTTTTTTTATTTGTCTTAGCTTATTGTCCATAGAAATTAAAGGAATTGCTTGGAAGGATTGTCACTTCAGTTTATTTATTCTCCACCTTTGTAATGAGTAATGAGAATATGGTAGGTACACTAACCTCCTTGTAGTTAATTTCGGTATGCTGATTAGCAGAAAATAAAAAGTCACGCAATAAATTTACGTCAATAAGTCATTATGCATGACAAATAAAAAAATTGATGAAATGATGAGATTATCTTATTGATTTTTTTTGGCAATGATGTAACCTGAGCCCTCGACATTGTATATATACATTTTTATTTACATGCATATACATATATATGTTTCTTTTATATATATTGGACTAATTTTCTCTTTTTATTTATGAAAGATGCTTATAGTTAGTGTCTTACTTGTCACAGGTAATGGAATGGTTTTTAGCTTCTAACTTTTTTTATTGTATTGTTTTATAATTTCATTATCACTAGATGAGGATCCCATCTTGCCTCTTAAAGGTTGGAGATGGCGAACTCATAATTATGAGAGTTTCCACTTTCATAATGCTTTTCCTCTAATGGAAAAGCTGCATATTCCAAATCTTAGAGCTTATACTTATTTGAATATCACATGACTAATTTTTTATGTTTCTTCATTTTTTATTGTTATTATTTAGTTTCATATTTTCTTTTAAAATCCGATGATAAAAGTAAAGACCGAGTTATCTTGGGGGAAGAGGGTACTGCTTCCAAGCACCTCCCCAATTCTTAACCTAGCCCCCGAACTTAGATTTCTGGTTTAATGTTGTAATGTCATTTTGGATAATCTCATGTATTTTTTTATGTAATTTATAGTCTTAGAGTTGTAATTACATGTGTTAGGAAAGAGAAATTAATGAGAAGGATTATATTGTTATTTCTATTTCAAGTTTATGTGATGTTCCTTTCTAGTTGGATGGTTAAGTTAGATGGTGACTCAATAACATTGAAATAATTGTTAAACCCGCTTGGGGCCTTTTTAATTAAGGAAAGACAGGTTATCTCCCTCACAAACTAGGACTTAGGGGTTTTCGTGGTCAGCTCTCTTACAAATTTGATCTCCGCCAAGCCATGTCGGTAAGCAGAGATGATGATTGAATCCTCGTGTTCGTCAATCTTTGTGACAGCGTTATGGAACCACTAGGTGTACTCTTTGAAGTCTTCTTTCAGGCATTGACGCATGCTTATGAGGTCAGCAAACATCTTTTTGGTTCGTCGTTCAGCGTGAAGTACGTCAGGAATAAATGTCCGAGCTCTTTGAAGCTCCCAATGGATTTTTTCAGTCGACGTGTGAACCATGTGAACTCTTGTCTCGAAAGAGAGGATGTGAAGAGATGACACCGAGCGTGACCATTGATGTGAGCTGCAGTCATGGTGTATTTGAAGCGTGCCAAATGCACCATAGGGTCCCTTGAACTGTCTTACATAGTTCTTGGCGAAATTGAGGGGTTGGCATCTGGTTTATTTCATCAGAGAAGGGGGTTGTGGTCCTCCACTTTCTCCCTCCTGGAGTTGGCGGTTGCTTGTTGATGTGCGAACCGCTTGAAGAGATCAGTTAGCTATTGTTGTAGGCCAGATTCCTGTCCTTGGAGACTTCTTATTGGCCAGTGTTGTTGGTGTGATTGGAGGATGTTGTCTAGTCCTCTTGGGGTGTTTCTTCTTCATCCGGGGTGGGGTTCTCGCTCGAAAAGAGCTTGATGTTATTCTTCTACCTTGAGGCGGTGCCATTGAGGGGTTATTTTGGTGGTCGGTATGGAAGAGGAGGCTTTGTAGTGATGGTGAGAGAGTTCCTATAAACGACGCCGAAATGTCAAAGTGGTGATCTGCTGGTCCCGAACAACCCATAGATTGGTCTAATGCTAATTACTTCGTGGTATGATGCTCTATGGTTCATTAGTGATTATTGATAGTATTAAATGAGACACCAGGGTTCACATGGTTCGATCTTGAACGATCTTGTCCATGGGGTGTTGATAGATAGAATTAAGAGAGTACAAATAGGGGGAGAGAGAGTATTCTCATGCTACTATGTGTTGGTGTTCGTGTTTCTCATTGATTTTGTGTTTATCTTATAAATGAGATATTGAATGTCATTTATAAAGAAGAAGACATGTCGAACTAGTTGTCTTCTCGACTTGCTTCATATCTTATGGTTGGATTGCTAACAAGGGTTGTATCCTTGTGGAGTATGGCTGACGTCATCTGGGATGGGCCTATCAGAGAAGAAGCTTCATTTTCTTGCTAGGACGTCCCTTAATTATGGAAAGAACACATGCTATCTCAGAGTATTAATGATATGTCAGGGAGGTGTGAGAGTCGGTAAGCTGTACGGGTGAATCAGTTGGTAATGACGGGTCATATGATGAGACGAATAGGACATGGTGTCAGGGTCGAGCATACTAAATTATGAGTGCTTTCTTGTTGCGAGAGGATCTGGCCATGGTTCCAGCTGGTGAAATCTGGCTAACAGTTGTTACTTGTTGGGAACTTAGCTTCCATCCTTGGTTGGCTTTGGTTGGCCTTAGGGTGTGGTCAAGCCAGCTTACTAGGCTTGATGTTTAGTGGTCGAGGCAGAGCTCTTACACCTGGTTGTTGGCTCCTTACCGGGTGCATGTGTTTACGGAAGAGGAATATGATTAGGTCTTCTGATGATAAGGTTAAGGTGGAATTGGTATACCAACAAAATATCTACTAGTTGTTAAGTATATCATGTTTGTTAGTTATATTCTCTCATAAATATCTATAGGCCTTAACGTAATTCGATTTGTAGTCCCTCTATATATACATTTTGTAATGAGAATATATAGAAAATCATCCTTCAAATCGCAAGTGTTACAAGTAAAATTATTTTGAAAGACATCCAAATGATGTAAATTATGTTATTCTGTTTTGAAGTTTAATAATTTGAGAGTGCAATCACGAATTAGGAGAGACCATGACTGAATCAATTGGTCATTACTAGATTAGGTACCCTGTTTAGTTAAAATTATTTTTATTGTGATTTGTTCAGAATAATCCAATTTAGGTTGTTTCGTATTCTTACAATTCATCTCCCACTAAAATGAGATTTTGATGATCAAAACTGTAGGTAGATTTATGTTGTAGAAATTAGATTTAGATTAATGTACAGGTAAATTCATGTTCAAATTAGTTTGGTCCAGACTAGTAATTTTTTAGTGAGCTAATTTGGGTTTAAATTATACTTTAGATTATTTTTGAAACAATTATACTTTAGATGTGGGTCTATCAAATTGAGGTTTTTACAATTTGCTAAGCTCTCGGTCTAATCAAATTTAAGCTTAACCGGGCTTAGGTTAGATCGGGTTTTAGGTCACATTTTTGGGTTATTTGGGTATGTTTAAGACCTCATTCGTTGTCCACGAGCTGAAGTTTAATATGCTTTAGAAAAAAAAATCAAAACAGGTGACAGACTGTCATTGGGTAAAAAACTGACCAAAGTTCACATAGCGGATTGGAATTGGTTAACCACATCTAGCTTTATGGAAACGCAGCGTATGCTACGTTTGAAAGTCACCAACGAATGCCCAATTTCAGGTACGTACTACCTAGTTGAATTATAATTTGTTACATTTTAACATTTTCGACTTATGACCGAATTAAGTCATGTATGTAGAATTAGGTCAAGTTAATTTTTTCTAAATCTAACACATTTGTGGTATTCACTTAGGCCCTGTCGGTCTGGTAATTTATTGAAAGCTTATTGAAATAGTTGATACCTGAGGTAACTTATAATATAAAAGTATGTTGAAAGCGGATTCTTTTTTTGAAGAAAGCATAGGACTTGTATTAAGTAGTACATAAATGCATTGTAAATTGTGGAATCTCATCTGGACCCCATGAAACACGTTGTTGAGAATAGCATGCATGGTTAGCAAGAGAATGCACTGACATATTGTCCAACCTAGGAACGAAGAACCAACAAACATCACTTAATCTAGTAATGTCACCAGACAACCTATTAAGGATAGCCAATATCGATGGGAGAAGCGATGAAGCACTACCTGTACTAAGATAATCTGATACAGCTTTGCAATCCATCAGTACTCTAAAGTGTCGAAAATCTGCTGAAAGAGCGGCATGAACACCTGCTTCGACTGCCAGCGCCTCAACATCTGTTGGGGTAATCTCCCCCTTGTCTCCATGCAGCCCAGTCATGAGTACTTTGTTATTGCACCAACCAATGTAGTTATATCCCATGCGGGACTCTGAATCAACACCCGCATCCACAGAAATCTCAAACCAATTTAGCTGAAGCTCACGGTGAGTCTGCAATGCGGTAGTAAATGAGGGAGCAAGAGAAATGCAGCGTTGGGTGAAACTATATACCTGGCACCAACCATGAGCCAAAGAGGTTGTTCTCCCAAAATTAAGTTGACACCGTGCATACCATAAGCGCCAAAGAAGTTGAGTAATGGATTGAAGTTGGATTTTGTTGCGTTGTAGACATGCTTGGAAGTACCAATCTTTAAATCCTTGGTGAGAGCAAATAGATCACGGGATGGTAATGTTCATCATTTCCCAAAAAGGTCAGACCTAAGAGCAAGTAGCGAGAGCATGAACCATTGTCTCTGGATGGCCACAACCAATACATGACACATCGTTATTACTTTTAATTCGATCATGTATCACTGTTTTTGTTGGAATAGATCCCACTAGAAGTTTCCACCCCATTAACTTAATTCTTGGAGGGAGCTTAGTTGACCATAAACACTAGCAAGCCTGACCAATCAGAGAAGAGGAAGAGCAGCACATAGATTTATTGCATCGTGCTTGAAAATCTGCATGGTATGCTGACTTGACCGTGTATTTTCCAGAGGAGGATAGACCCCAATACCACTTATCAGGAGATGGGAGATGAGTGAAAATGTTTGGAGCTGCTGCAATTGGGGTCTTTAAAATGAGAGCTGCATCTTCTGGTGTAAACCAACTGTTGATTAGATCCACATTCCAAGTATAAGATGAAGTTATTAGGGAGGCCACAAAAGCATGTTGTCTGACTAAAGAAGGAAGCTGCCAAATAAAAGGATGCACTCCTGGTTTATCACGTAGCCATCGATCTGTAAGTTTTGTAGTTGCACTTAAACAATTTCTTTACGGCCTCCAAGCTGTATCAAATTCCGAGTGCTAAGCAAGGCCTTCCAAATGGGACCAACACTAGAATATTTCTGAGCTTGCATTAAAGGAATGTTTGATAAATATTTTGCGTGGTAAAATTTGGACAGTAACGTAGATGGCTCAGTAATGATCCTCCATAGCTGTTTTGCAAGAAGGGCCCGATTAAAGCATCTCAAATCTCTAAAATCCAGTCCCCCTGCGTCTGTTGAGGTGCACAATGCTGCCCATTTTCGCCAATGAATGCTAGTCTTCTGAGCTGATCCCCCCACCACCACCAAAACCGCGCCATCATTTACTGCAGTTGTTTGACCAGACTTCGAGGCAAGAGAAAAACAAACATAATATATGTTGGGATTGCTTGCAACACAGACTTGATTAAAACTACCTTTTCAGCTTGTTAAACTTTATAGCTCCAACTCTGAATGCGCTTGGTTACCCGATCTCTGATGTAGCTAAAAATAGAAGAACGATTCTTTCCTATTTAGCTAGGGAAACCAAGACAAAGGCCAAAGTCTTTTACCTCTCGTGTACCTAAGATATTAGTCAAGCTATGTTTCAAGGGTGGAGCAAGATAGTTAGAGAACATTACCCCTGATTTGTCCAGATTAATGCACTGTCCTGAAGCAAGTTTGAAAGCTTCGAGAGTATCACAAAGAACAACAACATTCTGAGGCGTGACTACACCAAAAAGAGCACAATGATCTGCAAAAAGCAAGTTGGTGATCGAAGAGGAAAGATTTTGTACTTGGAAACCACGATAGAGACTAACATCAATTGCCAGGTTGAGTGTTGAAGTCAAAACTTTCATGCATAAAATGAAGAGAAAAGGGGATAATGGATCTCCCTGCCTAAGCCCCCACTGAGGATAAAACGTTGAACCTGGATACCCGTTGATAAGCACTGATGAACTGTCCATTATAATACTCTTACAGACCAAAGCAATCCATGAAGGGTGGAAACCCATGCTTGACAGTACTTGGAGAATAAATGACCATTCTAATCTGTCAAATGCTTTGGACATATCCACCTTAAAAGCAAAGTGACCCCGCTGCTTAGCCTTGGACATTCTCATAGCAGATAGGATTTCATGGGCTATCATTATTTGATCTGAGATAAGGTGATCATGCACAAAAGCACCTTGATTTTCTGAGATTACATAAGGCATCATTGAGGTAACACGATTAACCAAAACTTTTGATATAACTATGTAGATTGTATTACATAAGGATATCGGTCTGTAATCAGAGATGGACATGGCTAAAGGTTTCTTTGGAATCAGGGCAATGTGCGTATGATTAATATCCAAAGATAAGTAGTAAATCCTATGCCATTAAAAACTTATAGCTAACATTTAGACGTTGTTTTTCTTATTTCATAACTAGAAATAAACAGAACATAAAGGCTACACTCTTGACTTGAAATCATGAACCTAATCACCTTAGGTTATAGCCATCTAATTTTATTTTTGAGTTTATACCAAATCATGTTTTTTTTTCAAAGTCATAATTTGTTGTTATCATAGAAGAAATACATAGTAAGATCAAGGGAAGCCAGCTGGGTAGGCTTGGATGATGGGGGTCCATCAAGGTATACCCTAACAGTACAAAGTCTATAATATACCATTGTAACTGACTTGATCAAACACGTATAACACAATCCGATATACTAATTTAAGACCAAAGAGACCTAGGTTCTAGGGTAACTATCTAGATAGAGGAGAGTAAAGACACTAAACTCGACTAAATAGAGCACTTGCCTTGTTACATGTATTCCTAGATTCATGCACAACAACCATAAAAGCAAAAAGAGAAATTAAAGAAGGATCCTAGAGGACTCGAGTGAAGAAGAACCATGAACTTTAAGGATTCACAATGTATAGACTAATAACCCCAAGATCTAACCACGAAGATGAAGTTAGGATAAACTCGAATTATTTATAATTAGAAGACTACAGTTTTAAATCTACTTTTTTTAACCATCCTTTATATTAACGAGAAATAAAGTTAACTTTGAGATAATAAATATAATAACCTTAATTGGCAATTAAAAATAAATAAATTTAACTATTTATCACTTTACTATATAATTAACTAAACTTACAATGTATAACCCATCATTTATCATATTCCATAGTGTTTATCAAATCTTGTCATAAAAGCCATGTTTAATAATTATAATTTCTTCTTTTACAATTATTAATAATGATAAATCTAACCTAATCATATGATTTAATTAGGGGTAGTGTAAATGCTGCTCACGAACAGAAATGAGACGCATTTTTTTTTAACAACGGACGCAAAATATTTTAACACGTGACCTGCTAGTCCAAAAATATAAGAAAAGCTTTTAATTTTAAATCCTGGGGGAGAATTGGAAGAGAGAGCTAGGAGAGTGGTGGAATAAGACTCAGAGGAATTGGCAACTCCACACACCAAAGACTCATATAAGCAATAACCTCCTCCATTCCTCTCAAGACTATAAAAGAAGATATCATGTCTTCCCTTCGACCTCTCTTCGATCAGCGAACCCGCGAAAGGCAGAAAAGAGGGACGAAGAAGAAGAAACACAAACCACGTCACGGGATTGAGTATAAGATTAGGGTTTATAAGAAGTGGACGAAGTAGAGGATAACGGTGGAAGGTACAAGGAAGAATTCGAGTCGGAGTTCGTCAGATTTCATTCCGCTAGGAGGAGCGAATCTGAAAATCCGAGCTGCGCAACGCTTTCCATGTTAAGGATTGCTTGACAGGTTCTATTTTCGTCTCGGTCTTCTTATCCCCCAAATCCCCCTTTATCCATTTCCTTGTATTTGAATGTATCTACAGTGGATGAAAATTAGTCTCTGACTCTCTCTCTCAGTGCCCGAAGCCAAGGGATGCCCTAAATGTGTCATGGCTCAGCAGCATCAACAGAATCAATCCTCGTCGAGGCTGCATCGCCTCCTCACCCTTCTCGACACCGGCTCGACTCAGGCGACTAGGTTTGCCGCGGCCCGCCAGATCGGCGACATCGCCCGGACTCATCCGGAGGACCTAAACTCTCTCCTCAAAAAAGTGTCCCACTACCTCCGCAGTCGTAACTGGGACACCCGTGTCGCTTCCGCCCAGGCCATCGGCTCCATTGCCGAGAAATTAAAGCTCACTTCTTTCCCGGATCTGTGCTCCTTTCTCCGTGCTCAGATCTCCAGCTCGTGCCCTTGGAGTGGTGCAAATGACAACGACAACATTCTATCTCTTCTGGGTTTGTCCACGACACGGGTAGCCAGCTTGTCGTTCAGAAATTTTGATCTCAACAAGGTGTTGGACTTTGGGGCTTTGTTGGCTTCCGGTGGTCAAGAGTACGATGTAACGGTGGACAATGCGAAGAGTCCCCGAGAGAGGCTGGCTAAACAAAAGAGGAGCTTAAAACGACGATTGGGCTTGGATGTGTGTGAGCAGTTCATGGATGTGAATGAGATGATATCGGATGAGGATTTGGTTCACGGCTTTAACTTCGCAGGGGGTCATAGTGTTGGAGTCCAAGGCAGGCAAGTTCGAAGTTTCAGATCAAAAAGGCCCAGTGCGAGGGAGCTGAATCTTTTAAAGAGGAAGGCAAAGGTGAATTCAAAGGACCCCGTCACCAAGGGATGGTCAGAGGAACCGGCGGTTGTTGATGGTGGATCAAATTCAGGTATGGCGGGGACACCAAGGGGGTTAGCACCTGATTCAAGTAATAAATTCGATTCTGCTTCTTTGGATGACGATGTCACTGATAATGACGTGGAGGGGCGTTGGCCTTTTCTTGGGTTCGTGGAACAATTGCTTGTTGATATGTTTGATCCTGTTTGGGAGATTCGACATGGTAGTATCATGGCCTTGCGAGAGATTTTCACTTACCAGGGTGCCTGTGTAGGAGTACATTCTCCTGATTCTAGTTTGAGTGACCAAATGTTGAGAGACTTAGCAGTGTCTAACATAGCTGTGATAGGAGAGGCGACAGTTGAGGGGTAGTGCAGGCTGGAGGACAAGTAATGCAATCAAATGACATTCAGTTGATGAATTTACCGGTGAAAAGGGAGACTATTGTGGATGGAAATGTTCAAGTTGCAGGGGAAGAAGATCCTCAACAAGTTTTGAAGAGGCAAAAGGTTAATGACAATTATGCCGATACTTCGGGTCAAAGAGAGGATTTTTCTCTCAATTCTCAGGTCATAGCTGCTGATCAGAATCTTGGCCATCTAGACATTAAACCGGATTTCTCACTCAATTCTCAGGTCATAGCTGCTGATCAGAATTTTGGCTATCTAGACATGAAACCGGATTTCTCTCTCAATTCTCAGGTCATAGCTCCTGTTCAGAATCTTGGCCGTCTAGACATTAAATCAGATTTCTCTCTCAATTCTAATGTCATAGCTGCAGACCAGAATCTTGGCCATCTAGACATTAACCCTGATTTCTCTCTCAATTCTCAGTTCATAGCTACTGATCAGAATCTTGGCCATGTAGACATCAACCCGGGTTTCTCTCTCAATTCTCAGGCCCTAGCCGCTGATCAGAATCTTGGCCATACAGACGTTAAACCAGATTTCTCTCTCAATTCTCAGCTCACAGCTGTTGTTAAGAATCCTGGTCACGGAGACATTAGATCTGAACCTAAGCTATATGATTCAGAATCTGGAACTATGTGTTCAGCAGCTGAAACCTCGAGTTTCGAGGAAGTAAAACTGAGCACTGATCAGAAGACTGATTTTGTCAGAGATTTCTCCAGCAATCACCAGTTGTCCAGTCTGGTTAAATTGACACAGCATTCTTGGCTTAGAAACAGTGAATTTCTGCTAGACTGTGCTGTTCGCTTTCTTTGTGTCCTTTGTCTAGATCGTTTTGGAGATTATGTCTCTGACCAGGTTGTTGCCCCAGTCAGAGAAACATGTGCCCAGGCTCTGGGGGCTGTGCTGAAATATATGCCCCCTGAACTAGTCAGCGAGACACTGAATATTTTGCTTCAGATGCAGAATCAAGCAGATTGGGAAATTCGACATGGAAGCCTATTGGGTGTCAAGTATCTGGTTGCTGTGAGAAGAGAGATGCTCTCAAGTTTGCTTGGACGCGTTATTCCTGCCTGTAAAGCCGGGCTTGGAGACCCTGATGATGATGTTAGAGCAGTGGCTGCTGATGCTCTTATACCAGCTGCCTCTGCCATTGTCTCGATCAAGGGTTATACATTGCATTCAATAGTTATGCTTCTCTGGGATATTTTGCTTGACTTGGATGATCTTAGCCCATCGACAAGTAGTGTGATGAATCTTCTAGCTGAAATTTACTCTAATGAAGATATGATTCCAAATATGCTAGATGCTCTGGCTGTGAAGGAGGATGATCAATCTATGCCTGACCTGAATGAAGTATCTCTCCAAGATGATTTCTTAGGTGATTTTGAAGGAACATTATCAGAACACAATCCATATAGTTTATCTGCTTTGGCTCCTCGGTTGTGGCCCTTTATGAGACACAGCATTACATCAGTGCGTCACTCAGCAATTCGAACACTCGAAAGGCTACTCGAGGCTGGTTATAGAAGACAGGTTTCTGAGTCATCAATTGATCATGGTTCTTTTTGGCCTTCTTCTATATTGGGTGATACACTAAGAATTGTTTTTCAGAATTTGCTTCTAGAGTCGAATGAGAGTATTTTACAGTGTACAGAGAGGGTCTGGAGGCTATTGCTTCAGTGCCCTGTAAAGGATTTAGAAGCAGCGGCTTCGTGTTATATCTCTTTCTGGCTAGAACTGGTGACTACTCCTTATGGTTCCTCTTTAGATGCTTCAAAGATGTTTTGGCCTGTAACACCGTCTAGAAAGAGCCATAGTAGGCCTGCTGCTAAGATGAGGGCTGTAAGGCCAGATGGTGATGCTTTTGGTAGAAGTTCTGGAACAGAAGACTCTAATGGCTACATGTCTTCAAGCTCTGTGAAGATGGTCATTGGGTCGGATCTAGACAAGTCTGTTACTCATACTCGAGTTGTTGCATCATCTGCATTGGGGATACTTGCATCTAAATGGCCCGCAGAGTCCATACAGTTCATAATTAATCCGTTATGGAGCAATCTGGTTTCATTGTCAGGTGTGCAGCGCCAGGTGGCTTCTATGGTTATCATCTCGTGGTTCCAAGAAATGAAAGGTAGCACAGGAACCACTTGCGAGGTTCATCCTGCTCTCACTGACCAATTTAAAAAATGGATGCTTGAATTGTTATCATGCACAGATCCCTGTTTCCCCACAAAAGGTTCACCTCTTCCTTATGTTGAACTGTCTAGGACTTACACTAAGATGCGTAGTGAAGCCAATCAACTATTACATGCTATCAATTCATATGGGATATACAACGATGCATTGCTTTGTAATGGCTTTGATATTGATAAATTAAGTGTGGATGAAGCAATTAGCTTTGCTTCTAAAATTCCTGTGCTTAACAAGGATAGCAACAGTATGGGAGGAGAGCCCTTGACAGAAGATGTTGCCAATGAGGTGGAGACGTTGAAACAAAGGCTTCTGACAACTTCTGGCTATTTGAAGTGTGTTCAGAACAATTTGCATGTAGCAGTTGCTGCCCTAATAGCTGCTGCTGTTGTGTGGATGTCTAATCTGCCAGTGAAGCTCAATCCCATCATTTTACCATTAATGACTTCAGTTAAGAGAGAGCAAGAAGAAGTACTTCAACAGAAGGCAGCAGAGGCTCTAGCTGAACTGATATTTCAATGTATTACTCGAAAGCCTGGCCCAAATGAAAAGCTAATTAAAAATCTCTGCAGTTGCACTTGCATGGATCCATTGGAGACTCCTCAAGCGGGAATCATTAATTCTGTGGAAACTATTGAAGAACAAGATCTTCTCTCCTTTAAGACCATGGCAGTATCCACCAGTCAAAAGTCAAGGACCCGATCTAGTGGCGGTGGAGGCGAAGACAGGTCTAAAGCTGATGGTTTCATTAGCAGAAGAGGAGCCGAGCTTGCTCTGAAGTACCTGTGTGAAAAGTTTGGTGGATTCTTGTTTGATAAAATACCTAAGCTATGGGATTGTCTCACAGAAGTGCTGAAGCCAATCACTAGTGGAAATGATGCAGGTGAGAGTGACAAAGTTAATCTGGCTGTTGATTCTGTAAAAGATCCACAGATCTTGATCAATAATTTACAGCTGATACGTTCTACTGCGCCGCTTCTTGATGATAAGCTGAAGCTAGAACTTCTTTCTCTCCTCCCCTGCATCTTCAAATGTGTTCGACATCCCCACGTTGCTGTGAGGCTAGCTGCGTCCAGATGTGTTGCTTCCATTGCTAAATCAATGATAGTTCCTGTGATGGGAGTTGTGGTTGAGAATGCTGTGCCTATGTTAGGTGATGGTGCATCTGTGCCAGCCAGACAAGGGTCTGGAATGCTAGTTAACCTCCTTGTGCAGGCCTTAGGAGGTGAATTGGTGCCATATGCCCCACTGTTGGTTGTTCCTCTTTTGAGGTGCATGAGTGACTCTGATCCTTCTGTTAGGCAGAGTGTAACCAGGAGTTTTGCTGCCCTTGTGCCACTTCTTCCTTTAGCCAGGGGTCTTCCACCGCCAGTTGGGTTAAGTGAGAGTCTTACAAGAGACAATGAAGATGCTCGGTTTTTGGAGCAGCTTCTTGATAGTTCTAGCATTGAAGATTATAAACTCTGTACTGATCTGAAGGTGACCTTGAGGAGGTATCAACAGGAGGGGGTAAACTGGCTCGCTTTCTTGAAGCGGTTTAAACTTCATGGCATTTTATGTGATGATATGGGGCTTGGAAAAACCCTTCAGGCATCTGCAATTGTTGCGTCTGATATTGCTGAACGCCGCCAAGCTGTTGATAATGGAAGAGAAGAGCTCCCTCCGTCCTTGATCATTTGCCCTTCAACACTAGTTGGCCATTGGGCTTATGAGATAGAGAAGTATATTGATGCTTCTTTAATAAGAACCCTTCAGTATGTTGGTTCAACCCAGGAGCGGATCTCTCTTAGAAGCTATTTTGACAAGTATAACGTTATCATAACTTCATATGATGTGATCAGAAAAGACGTTGATTATTTTGCTAATCTTCTATGGAATTACTGTATATTAGATGAAGGGCATGTGATCAAGAATGCAAAATCCAAGATCACTGCAGCAGTGAAGCAGTTGAAGGCTCAGCATCGCCTTATCCTGAGTGGAACACCAATCCAAAACAACATATTGGACTTGTGGTCACTTTTTGATTTTTTAATGCCTGGATTTCTGGGATCTGAAAGGCAATTTCAGAGTGTTTACGGAAAACCTCTTGTGGCTGCTAGAGATGCCAAATGTTCTGCCAAGGATGCTGAAGCAGGGGTATTGGCCATGGAAGCACTGCACAAGCAGGTGATGCCTTTTCTTCTCCGGAGGACTAAAGCTGAGGTGTTATCTGACCTCCCTGAGAAAATCATCCAGGACAGATTCTGTGATCTCAGTCCTGTTCAGTTGAAACTTTATGAGCAGTACTCGGGATCCCATGCTAAGCAAGAGATATCGGGTTTGGTCAAACTTGATGATTCATCTACATCATCGGAGGCAAAAGGAGATAGTCAACCTAAAGCAACTGCACATGTTTTTCAGGCTCTTCAATACTTGCTGAAACTCTGTAGCCACCCTCTGCTTGTTGTTGGTGAGAAGGTCCCAGATTCAGTTAAGAGAATTTTGTCAGAGCTTTACCCCGAAAGCCAAGATGCTGTGTCTGAGCTCCATAAGCTTCACCATTCTCCTAAGCTTGTTGCTCTTCAGGAGATTTTGGAGGAGTGTGGTGTTGGTGTGGATGCTTCTGGTTCTGAGGGTGGGATGGTCAGTGTTGGCCAGCATAGAGTTTTGGTGTTTGCACAGCATAAGGCGTTATTAGACATAATTGAAAGGGACTTGTTCCAGACACATATGAAAAGCATCACATACTTGAGGCTTGATGGTTCCGTTCATCCGGAGAAGCGATTTGATATTGTGAAAACCTTTAACTCAGATCCAACCATTGATGTTTTACTCCTGACCACACATGTTGGTGGGTTAGGTTTGAATCTGACTTCAGCTGACACGCTTGTTTTCATGGAGCATGATTGGAACCCCATGCGAGATCACCAGGCAATGGACAGAGCACACAGACTTGGCCAGAAGAGAGTGGTGAACGTGCACCGCCTTATAATGAGGGGTACTCTTGAGGAGAAAGTTATGAGTCTGCAGAGATTTAAAGTTTCAGTTGCTAATGCAGTTATCAATGCTGAGAATGCAAGCCTGAAAACAATGAACACTGATCAGTTGCTTGACCTTTTCACTCCAGCTGAGAATGCTAAGAAGGTTGGAGCCAGGTCATTGCAGAATCAAGATGCTAGTGGCCATAAGTCTTCTGGGTCTGGTAAAGGATTGAAGGCAATACTCAACGGTTTGGAGGAGCTTTGGGATCAGTCGCAATATACTGAGGAATACAATTTGGACCAATTCTTAACAAAGCTCAATGGTTGAGAATGGATTACTTTGATGTAAGTATGTGTACTGGTA
This sequence comes from Limonium bicolor, assembly GCA_023374045.1. NCBI lineage: Eukaryota > Viridiplantae > Streptophyta > Magnoliopsida > Caryophyllales > Plumbaginaceae > Limonium > Limonium bicolor. The sequence goes on along the minus strand of CM041777.1, from coordinate 112,465,843 downwards.
TGGTACCATTGTCCTTTTCTTTTCAGCGGCCTTTTGTGCTCATGATTCCAACTTCACCTTACTATTTTTGCCTCGTTTACGCGTTTTCTCATCAGTGAGTTGGTGACAAGTTGTAGCTGAAGGCAGCCCGGGAAGCATCTCATGAAATTTTGTGGTTAGTCCGGGATAAACTATGTTTTCACTCTCAATCAGAGGATGCAATACTTAACCCACTCTTAACGCTGATACGGTATTTCCTGCTTGGTTGATGACTTGCATTTTCATGTCTGAATCTTTATAATACTGCTTGATTTGCGGCGAGTTATTACTTCCTTTCTTTTAATCACTGTATAGCTGGAATAGGATAGCAGGCGATGCTCTGGGTTTATTTGCTTTCTGCTGAGAGGATATTCCCTCTGATAGATTATATGATTTGGCAATGCTGTGTTTTTATATGCTCTTATTCAGTTATCTTCTGCTTTGTCACTCTGTTGCACTATGCTTAATTGACTTATCAATGCGCGTTTTTTTTTTCTTCCAGTGAAGCTGTGAAGAGAACAAGGGAGCAAATCATCATGGCCTACTGCTGTTGATCCAACGTCGCCATCTCCCTCTCTTGATCTGTTCATTTCTTTGATTTGGAATTCTTGTGGAAGCCTGAGCGGCAGCTACTTTGCTCACTGTTCGTGGATGAAGGTTCTACATTTTTTTCCCGGTATTATCACAATTGGGTGGGTGTTTTGAGCAGGGTTTTAATTAACAGCTTTATTAATATCTCTTGTTGCAGTTCAAGGTTTTTCCACGGAAGTCAATTACAAAGGAAAGAAGACTGGGGGAGGCGTAAATTATCTACTGATAAATGTATCTTTTGAAGATGGCCAGTTCTATTGAAAAATCCAACGAATTACAAGAGTAATACGGATATGCTGGAAGGGCAGAAGGAGGATGGTTAGGATGATGACGCTTGATAGTTTGTTAGTCCAATTTTTTTGTAGACGCGCTTGATAGTTTGCATCTTTTTGTTGCCCTCTTTTCTTATGGTAGACAGATGAAATTGAAATGTCAGTCAACCAAATTGTGGGTGAGAAGGAAGGGGCTGGTAAGCATGAAGTTTTACCGTCATTTGGGTAGGATTAGCTGTTAGGAGTAGCTCAGCCTCTCTATTACCAACAGATGTCCTCATGTTTGTTGAAAGTGAGAGCATGCCTGCTTCGGCTGTATATAAGTTCAGGCTGATGTGTAAATACAATGTGTTTGCTTCTTTCCGAAGAGGCTGGAGCATGCACCATCTAATTAATATTTAACTCGAACACCCATATTCCTATCCTTTTTTAATGGAAGGTCGTCTGGGTTTTCCTGGCTTATGGTTTGCTACGTGGCTTTGCTTTGTTTCTAAAGAGGGTTCGGGCGTTTATTGGATCAAGCACGGCCGGTAGTTTGGTTAATCGTCAGATTGGCTTTTAAACCTAAAACTGTTAGAAATGAGATAAAAAAAAAGAAGTTAGAACGGCGATAAGCCATAATAACTAAGTATAATGATCTTTATTTATAGAGAATCAAGAACATAATAGATGTAATATAGACATTCATTATTTATAACACTCATTACATGTCCGTTATTGATTGTCTCATTAAAATTTTTTTTTGGAAAAATCCAGTGACATAAAAACCAAGACTAAGAAAAAAAAACATACAATCATACATTTTCCCCTGAATGAAACATGATTTCAAATCTCTGAATCTGCGTAGTCCAATCTTGTAAATTATTTATTTTGGAGTTGAAGTAGGGAGTGATTTAGTGAATGTATTTGTCAAATTCTTGCTCGAGCTGATTTGTTAGACATCAATTTCTTCATTCTTCTAAAGCTCATGGGTGTGGAAAAACTTGGGGGATATGTGCTTCATTCGATCTCCTTTGATGTACCCGTCTCTCATATGAGCTATACAAGCAACATTGTCTTCATATAATGTTGTGAAAATTTTCTGATCAAAAGGTAAGCCGCACGTCACTTGTACATGCTGGAATATGGACCTTAACTAAACACATTCTTGACTGGCTTCGTGCATCGCTACAATTTCTACATGATTGGAGGAGGTGGCGACACTTGTTTGCTTTATAGACTTCTATGATATAGCCGAACCTCCATGAGTAAATACATAACCTGTGTTTGACCTTGCGTTGTGGGGATCAGATAGATAGCCAACATCAGCATAACCTACTAAAACAGACTCAAGTGTCTTTAGAAAGAAGAACCCCATATCCATTGTACCTCGAAGATAATGAAGTACATGCTTAACATCATTCCAATGCCTTTTTGTACATTAATGCTCCAATAGCACTTTGATATGGGACTTGAGGGCCAATTAACTTTTCATTACTTTCACCAGGTCTAAATGGGTCCTTTTTCACATCTAATGACCTAACAACCATTGGGGTGCTTAATGGATGAGCATGATCCATATAAATTTTTTTAGCATCTTTGTAATCTAGAGAGTTTGATGTAGAAATACCCCACTTTGCGAATGCTCGAGTTGTAGTCCAAGGCAGAATTTTGTTATACCAAGATCTTTCATTTCAAATTCTGACCTCAAACATTCAACAACTTATTGAAGTTCTACAGGTGTTCCAATTATGTTGAAGTCACCAACATAGATTATAATTATGGCAATCTCCGATTTACTTTTCTTTATGAATATACAAGGAAAAATCGAGTCATTCTTATAGCCTTAACAACGTCCTGCCTGCTTTAGTCCAAGGAGGGATTTATTCAATTTAATAGAGAAATTTTCTCTAGACCTTGATTTAAATGCTTCAGACAATTTAAATCCCTCTAGCAGCCTTATATAAATGTCTTTGTCAAGAGATCCATATAGATAGGCTGTAACCACATCTATTAATCGAAACTCAAGATTTTCTTGGATTACCAAACTAATAAAGTATCTAAAACTTGTGGCATCCATAAATGGGGAATAAGTTTCTTCAAAGTCAATACCAGGTCTTTGACTAAAACCTTGTTTAATTAGACAAGCTTTGTATCTTACAATTTCATTTTGCTAGTTTCGTTTTCGCACAAACAACCATTTATAACCAACTAGTTTTACCTTACTAGGTGTATGGACCACTGTTCCAAAAACCTCATGTTTTTGAAGTGACGTTAATTCCGCTTCAATAGCATCTTTCCATTTTGGCCAATCATTTCTTTGTCTGCATTCTTCAACAGACTTTGGTTCATGATCCTCTTCATCATTCATTGTTATAACTTGGATTTTATTCTAAGTCGGATTTCAGTTTTTTTGTATCTTATCTTAAATGAGTTTATGTTATTAGGTGCCTTTTGGTGGTTTTGAGGAAGAGTAGAGGCAAGGTGGTCTTTTGGTGTATTAAGAATAAGGTGAGGAAGTCAGGAACGAATTCTTTTCCTATTCATTCATTTTGACAGTTTTATCGTATTGAGCGTTGTCTTCTCCCTTATCACTTCCTCATAGTGCTCCCTCGGTCTTGCTAATTGTTGGTCCGAATTGCTGCTGCTGTGTGGTGCAAGTGCAAGTCTCCGCTACGTGATTCTTCGTCTGAGTTCAGGTTGGTTTGTAGTTTGATTGTGGTTTTGGTTCTCAGTGGTTTCTCTTCTTTTTTGATTGTGGGCCCTTCGGTTGTGGATTGTAGTGTTTGTGCTTTGATTTGGTTTACAATTCTGTTGGTTGCTTCTCGACTTCAGTTGAGAGGATTCTACACGTCGATTGAGGTAGGTGATGAATGGATTCGATGGAGTATGTTCACCTATGGGGTGTTTTTAGAAATAGGATTGTTTGTGGATGATGTTCAATGCATTTCTGGTGTGTTTCCTTGGTTATTTTTGCTGCTATTTCACTTTCAAACCCCCATGGTTTCTCTTGCTTTTGATTTAGTGTTGATTTGTGAAAGATTTGCATGTGAAATTGTGAAGTTTTTACAATTACGTTTCTGGTTTCTGCCGCATCCGGACTTCTGTCCGGACAGCGCGTCTGGCGCTATCTAGTTTCTGCGAGTTTGTACGTGTTCGGACTTCCATCCGGACTTGTATGTTCGGATGGGGTGTGAGGACGAGTTATGAGTTTCAAGTCTCAGCCTGTGTCCGAACTTGCAAGCCCAGACACAAGTCTGGACATACCTGGTATGCTCTTTGTTTTAAACTCTCGGCATGTGTTCGGGCTTGCAAGCCCGAACAAATGTTTGGAATTCACCACGTACATTTTATCGGACTTCCGTCCAAACTTACAAGCCCGGACGCAAGTCCAGACTTCTCTGGTTTTTGCTCACGGCTTGTGTCCGAACGTGTAAGCCCGGACACATGTCCGGACAAGCTACTAATTTTGCCCAAATTGCTCGTTTGAGCTCCGTTTTGACTTCTGTTTGTGGGGTTATGATCCCCTAAGTTGTAATAAACGATTTCCTGATGTGTTATGCATATTTATGCACTTATGTTAAGTGAGTTTGGGTATTTTGTTTTGGGACATAGCTTATGAGCCGTGGATGGCCGGGTCTGGCTATCTCATAGCATGCTGCGCAGGACGTCCTTCTATTTTCCGTTCCTTGGGTTTCCCGAAATGAGTAGCTACCGAAGGATCCACTAGTGGTCTCTACTACTTCAGTTGTTCTTTTGATCCAAGGGCTTTCATCCATTGAAATACCCCAAGTTAGAAAGAAACCCTAATGTCCCGGAAGTCCCGGAAACGCTAGAAACCCTAATTCCCGGAAGTCCCGGAAACGTTGGAAACCCTAGTTCCCGGAAGTCCCAAAAGCCCCAGAAATCATGGAGATGACCTTAAAAACTTTAGGAAAGCCTTGGGAACTTAATAAGACCCTAGAAAACCCTAATAAACAGAGATGGAAAGCCTTAGAAAATTCTACAAGACCCGATAAAATTCTAGTAGCCGGAAATGCCCCCATAGCTAGTTTTACTCCATCATAATCACTTTTCTCCTTAGGAAACTCCTTAAACAGCTTGGTAAGCATGAGGTGGAGTCCTAGTTGAGGTAAGCACGAGGTGGCAACCTAGTTGGTAGGAAGCATGAGGTGGCAACCTAGTTAACCTAAGCACGAGGTGTCGGGAAGTACGAGGTGTCGAGAAGCACGAGGTGTCGTGAAATGATTGGTTAAAAGTTGTCCACACAAGCTAGCAAGCAAGTTGGGAGGTGAAGCAAGCTTGTAGGAGGTGTCACAAGGTCATTAGCTAGATTTTAAGTCAAAGTAAAACAACATGTTCCTTATTTGCTCTTAAAACACCTTAAATAAACTTTAATGTAATTTATTACATATTATCATTAGTTTTCAGCCCATGATGGCTTCTCCTTTGGCTGACCATGACCCAGCCTTGTCACCACATATGTGTCATGTTTAAACATAGCCAAACCAATAGCCAATAAGAGAAGGATGGGTGTTAAGCTAGGTGTCACCCTTATAAGCTTTTCCTTTGCCTTAAGACGTCTCTTCTTCTGCCTATATAAGATGAGCCACGCCCAGGCCTTCCAAGACACAACACAAACCTTCTCCTACCTCACTAAACCCATAGAAGCACGAATTATAAGGTAAATCAAGGCAGCCACCCAAGAACACTAAAATAGAAGCCAATTACCTTCCCAGTGCAGAATCCGTGTAAAGGTGAGAGGATTTGGAGGCCTTCCAAAGCGAATCTATAGGAGTTCTTGGTATCCCCATGTAGCAATTTCAAGTACCTAACTGCTGGTGAAGAGAGATGGCGAGAAGGAGCCAGGTAGTTCCCGTGCTCCACCAATCTTTCCTCATGTGTCAATTCTGGTGACGCTTTCTGTTTGTGCTATTTTTGGCAGCTTATACTGTGTATCTCTTATAACTCTTTTCATGGTGTGAAAGTATACTCTTCAATGGTGATTTTGATGTATAATAAGCCCCGACAAGTTCTGGGAAACTTGGTGAACAAACCTTAAATTTTTGATGTCAGATTCTATGAAGTTGGTGCTTTAACTTGAAGCCAGCTTGGTGTGTGATTTTTGTGAATAACTTCCGTGGGTTTTTAGCTAAAAATGATGAATACTTATCCCTTTACAATATTCCAGTTCGTGGGTAAGTTCTCCAGTTGATTTTTTATGAGTTAAAGGTAAGATAAGACTTAAACACGTGCTTTAAGACCTTTCTGGACTCTATTCAAATTATGAAGTGGTTTTCGAAAGTTTCTTGCTTTGTTTTCGTGACCAAATACTCATAAGATGTTGATATTGAACTGGTTAAAAGGTGGGTCGAATTTATACCGAGGTAAGACCTTAAACAAGGGGTTGTTCTTAAGGTATTTTCAAGGTGTTTATGATGTGTTCTAACTTGGTTTTGATATGGTTAATGGTTGCTATGTGATTTAATTCTTCTTGGTATGTTGTGGATGTTTTATTAAGGTTAAGGACGTGGTTGGATTGCTTAATCACTTGGTACTCACTTTGGAATCTGGTTACACAAGTTTATGAGCCCTCGGAGGCCAGCCACTGATTTTTCCCACTACCAATGAATTCTGGGCAAGCCATCATGATCTACTCTATAGGTTGATGATCTATAGGGGGTATGCACACTTAAGGACATGCGGTGAGGTGGAAATAATTGTCCAAGGGGCCGAGGGTCTTAGTGCCCTTTGTCGAAAGACCGGTGTGCCCAAGGATTGGTGGAAGGACTAAAATAGATTAAAATTTGCGGTGGTATCTTCTTGATTGTTTTATATCTTGTATTTTGGTAAGGTTATTATGTGGATGACTTACTTGAGTGTTATTATGCGTACTAAAGTGTTTAATAAAGATAAAATGAATTTTACAGGTGGTGACGAGAACTACTCAGTTTTTTCTGACTTTATCTGCGACCCCTTTCTCTGTGTATGGTTTTATGGTTGCAGGATGACTTTATTTGGATGGCTAAGTGGGAGGGTGACACTTCGACTTTTAGATACTTTATCGACGTTTACTTAGTAAACAATCTGAGCTTAGTCACAGGAGTCCAGGTGGTTATAACAAGGAAGCTTATCCTAAAGACTCTAATCTACCGACCAGCTACAAGGCAAGCTAGGATAAGGACCATGATGGTGGAGCAAGTGAAGAAATGTTTTGCTTATTTTTCAGTAGTTCCTAAGTAGTTCTTTTTTTGAAACAGTAGAACTTTTGTCAAACAGTTACTTAGATTTTGGTAGGAAGATAAGATAAGGAGTGGTAATCATTTTTGGATAAAGGTGGTGTAGTTTCTTTTAGCCTTAGCATCCACAGTAGGTGTGTGGATTGGCGGTAACACCTAGGAGAAGGAAAAATTTTGTAAAGTCTTTCGCTGTGATAACTATACACTTATATAAGATGGTTAGTTTTCCTTAGTAAAGTGTGGGTGTTACATCCATTCTGTTGTGTTAGCTTGGTACTAGTGTTTCACCCATATATGTGATTCTGAAAGCTTGGTTTTGAGTGTTGAATAACGCTTCTATTTCGTTTAAGCTTGTCAGCTTTGGTTATTAAATTTGCTTGTGGAAACTCTATTTCGCTTTACTTCCGTTTGTGTTTCGTATTTTGCTTCGAAACGTGAGCATGCTTCATTGATGAAGTTTGCTAGTTGCTCATCCCCTTTCCACATACATTATATATTGCAGGTTGATCAGCGATGGATCTCGCTTCAGTCTGGAGTTTTAGTTTCATTTTGGTTTATGAGATATTTTGTATTTAGCGCTAGACACTTCATGTTTTTATGTAGCCTTCGACACTTCTGATTAAGACATCCATTTGTATTTGGGGCCTTGTAAACTTCCACTTTCTTTATTTAATAAAGTATTCTACTTCGATCTTTCAGTTTTGTTAGTAGCCTTGTGCGTCTTAAGAAGTAAGTACGTGACGTGTAACGGTCTCAGAACTAGCCCGGTTTTGGGGTCGTTATATTCATAACTTGTAGCGCTACATTATATGCAAAAGTCATCAACGTCAATTTCATGTTGATTCCATCGTATTCCAATCATGAAATAGTTGATCGAGATCTCTTCATTATCAATATTCATTCCAGGTACCTGATTTTTCTGTAATTCAACAACTATCTTGTCTATAGACTCTTTAAGAGTCAATACCCTTCTTACTTGGACCATCTTAATGCATGTTCCCTTTCGTTTTTGAGGGTTTTTATCTTTGGAACTGACTGGTCTACCGCGCTTTTTACGTGTGTTAGACTCATTTGCAACATGTCCTCCTTGGACATTAATTCTAGCGGGAGTGTTTACAGCTATCACATATGACTTTGTCACCTGATTTAGGTCAGTAAATGCATCAGACAATTGGTTTTCCAGCCTTTGGAGATTAATATTATGTTGAACGTACTTCACATTGCTTAGTGCGAGAATCATAATACAGTAATGATGGTTCATTCCATGTAATCTCCTTTACCAATTGTGTATTTTCTCCCCCTATGGTAGGAAATGTGACTCATCAAAATGACAGTCAGCAAATCGAGCTGTAAACAAGTCCCCAGTTGTTGGCTCGAGTTATCTAATAATCGAGGCAGATTCAAACCCAACATATATTCTCATTCTTCTTTGAGGCCTCATTTTGGTTCTTCACGATGGAGATATAGAAACATATATCACACAACAAAAAATACTTAGATGGGAGATATTTGGTTCTTGACTTGTAACCATGTGCAATGGTGACAACTTATCTTGACTTGTTAGCCTGATGTGAATCAAAGTAGCTGCATGTGATACAACATGTCCTCTAGTGGATAACGGGAGTTTTGATTGCATTAGTAATGTCTTGCAATTAATTACAGACGTTTGATCACCAATTCTCTCAAACATTTTGGATATCAACATGAGCTACTGAATGTTCAATGGTTATTCCAATGGACATTCAATAGTCATTGAAAGCCTAGGAGTTAATTCACTAGCATTGTCCATACGTATGGTGTAACACCCCCAAACACTGGCCTAGGAGTTAGGGGTATTACACGCCGCATATTATTACATAATAACGCAAGGCTCTAATAAATGTACTTAAACAGATAATCAAACAAGACCCAAAACGAATACTTGAATAAGGTATAATCAAAATGATGTCGTAACATCCCAAAAGTTATTACAGAACCCACCAAACGAATACCAAAAGCGGAAGCTAACTAGAGAGGCCCAAAGGCTCAAAGTCAAATACAAAAGTCTCAAAATAATTCAGAATAACACAACAAACTAAACTCCAAAGCTGAGCAAAGTGACCCTCGCTGATCAATCTGCAATGTTAGATAGAGTAGGGGAATGAGCAAACAACTATGCCCAGTAGATGACCAACTTCATCAACCAGCATGCTCAAAACATTTTAAGAATGTTAACAAATTAGAAGGAGTCGCAAGAAGCCCATAAACATGTCAGAAAACAGAAGCAGAAGTCCATACAATAAAGGACTAAACAGAGTCAGAAGCAGACAGAATCAGAAAACAGAGCAGGACACTAGTTGATCACAACATACAGACAGAACGAGCATCCAGCTCGTGAACACGAGGAAACCTCACTCGTAAACAGAACAGGTGGAACACCTGTGAAGAATGGGGAACATCACCCTTGAAACAGAAGGATCCTACATAGCGCGCTACGAGACAGCGAGACCAGCCATCCAAAGGTTCAGATACAAGATAACTAGGTCCCAAAACAAAGCTTAAAAACAGTTAAGCATATGTGCACCAAAGGCACCAGAAAGCACATAAGTAGCTTGGAAATCAGAAGGGGAATCCAACCCCGCAAACGGAAGTCAAAACGGAGTTCAAAGAGCAAGTTACGGTCAAAACAGTAGCTCGTCCGAACTTGTGTCCGGACGTCAATGTTCGGACACAGGTCGAACCTTAAAACAGAAGCAGAGACAGAGGTGTCCGAACATCAAAGCTCGGACGGATTTTCGGACGTTCTTCGGAAATCAAGTATGCGTAGTGTCCGAACATGTGTCCGAACGACAAAGCTCGGACACAAGTTGAAGCAAAATCAGAAGAAGGAGATAGGTGTGTCCGAACTTCTGTCCGGACTTACAAGTTCGGACACCATTCGAGGCTTGTAAGTCGGACTCGTCCTCGCACCCCGTCCAAACTTCAAAGCTTGGACGGAAGTCCGGACACGTTAAAACTTCAGAAAATTCAAAGCGCAGAAAGGCATGTCCTAACTTCCAAGGTCGGACGGAAGTTCGGATGTACCGAAAAACTCAAAAACAGAGACGATTTTCACACTCACAGTCAAACAGAAAAAAACAATGTCAAAACATTATAAGTTTGCAGAAAACAACCTTGGGGGTTTGTAGGCGTTAAAACGGCATTAAACAGACAGTTCACAATCACAATTCTTAGACAGATCACAATCAAAGTTCAGAACCGGAACGAAACTCCCCAAGGCCAAACACACTAATCGAATCCATCAGCCACCTACCTCGATTAACAGCAGAGACGGAATCTCACAACCTGAAGCAGCAGAACCCAGCCAACGCAGACCGAAACACATATCAAAACGTAGTTCCAATTCACTGAATTCGACCACGGTACGTAGAGAAGTCCAACAGCAGAAGAACCGACGAGGGAACGGAACACAATTGGATTCCTAATCAGATTGCAGAGGAAGGATTCAGACAAGAAGAAACTTTCCAATTTCAGAATCGAATGAGAACGAACAACGTTGAATACCTTAACCCAAACCGGACCTCGCAGCAGAGCAGAATCCACAGCAGAACTCGAGGAAGCACCACAATCAGACAACTTGAGGGGTTGAACAGAACGAGATTTTGAGAGAGAAGAGAGAGGCGGCTTAAGGGTTTCAAACTGAGCGAGAAGAGAGCGTGATTGAGATCGTGAATTGGTAGTGGGGAAAATACTGATTAAGAGAGTTAAAGAATTGAGAAGTTAATTACTGATTTAATTACTTACCAGTAATTAGAAAAGAGTAAGGAAAATGACCCATTCATCCTCGCCTTTATTTAAAAGGACTCCTATGTCCTGAATCCAGAATACATCCATATAAGACCACTTGTGACGAAATACAACGCAATAAACTTTGGGTTATAACATCACCTCCCCCTTAAAAGAATTTCGTCCTCGAAATTAAACGTACCTACTGCTCGAAGAGGGCGGGAAATTTAGAACGCACTTCGCTTTCGACCTCCCAGGTCGCCTCTTCCTCTGACTGACCCGACCACTGCACCTTCACCAAGGGCATGGTCTTACTCCTGAGCTTGCGAACATCCCGGGCTAAAATCCTCGAAGGAACTGCTTCAAAGGTAAAGTCCTCCCTCAACTGAAGCGGACTTAAGTCAATCACATGCGACGGGTCCGGAATATACTTCCTCAGCATAGACACGTGGAACACACTGTGGACACCAGCCAACGACGGTGGCAAAGCTAAACGGTAGGCAACTGGTCCGATCCTCTCCAGGATCTCAAAAGGACCCGCAAAGCGAGGGCTAAGCTTGCCTCTCTTCCCAAACCGCACTACTACCCACGGACTGGAGAAACCTTCAGATACACATGGTCTCCTACCTCAAACTCTAGAGGTCGTCTCCTCTGATCGGCGTAACTCTTCTGACGACTCTGAGCCACAAGCAAACGCTCTCTGATAGACTGAATCTTAGCTACAGCATCTTCAACCAAATCCGCCCAACAACTGCTCTCTCCTTCAGATCATCCCAACAGATGGGTGATCTGCACCTCCTGCCATACAAAGCCTCAAACAGGGCCATCCCGATACTAGTCTGGAAGCTGTTATTATACGCAAATTCTATCAGTGCCACGTGCTGATCCCAATTGCCTCCAAAGTCAAGCACACATGCTCTGAGCATGTCCTCCAGGACCTGATTCGTCCTCTCTATCTGACCATCTGACTGAGGATGGTATGCTGAACTGAAAGACAACTTCGTCCCCAAAGCCTGATGCAAACTCTGCCAGAATCTGGATATGAAGCGCGGGTCTCTATCAGACACAATAGAAGCAGGAACTCCATGCAGACGTACTATCTTCCATATACAACTGCGCTAGGCGATGCAAACTTAAAGTCTTCCTGATAGGCAAGAAATGAGCACTCTTCGTGAGTCTATCCACTATTACCCAAACTGCATCAAATCCCCTCGGAGTCTTAGGCAGTCCCATAACGAAGTCCATACCGACGCTCCCTCACCACTTCTACTCCGAAACGGGTAGAGGCTGAAGCAAACCAGCTGGTCTCTGATGCTCGGCTTTGACCTGCTGACAAGTCCGACATCTGGATACAAAGTCAGAAATGTCCCTCTTCATGTTACTCCACCAGAATGTCTCTCGAAGGTCCCGGTATATCTTCACACCTCCTGGGTGTACCGAGTACGGAGCTCCATGAGCCTCTTGCATAACCTCTCGCCTCAAAGCGTCGTCTGCAGGCACATAAACCCGGTCTCTGAACCTCAGGCAACCATCCTCTGAAACTCTAAACTCAGACTCCTGACCAGCAGCAATCCCATCTCTGATCTTACCCAAACTGACATCGAGCTCCTGACTGGCCTTGATCCGGTCGATCAAGGTAGGCTAAACCTGCAACGCTGCTAACATCCCAGACCTCTCTGGACGGACAACCCAGATACTCATACGCTGCAACTCGAGAGCAGACCTCTGCACACCAGACAAAGCACAGACGGCTCCAGACGGACCCCTCCTACTGAGCGCATCAGCAACCACATTCGCCCTACCCGGATGGTAGAGGATCTCCAGATCATAATCGTGTAGCAACTCTAGCCACCTCCTCTGCCTCAAGTTCAACTCCTTCTGAGTGAACAGATACTTGAGGCTCTTATGGTCCGTATACACCTTGCACGTTGCTCCATACAGGTAGTGCCTCCAAATCTTCAGAGAAAACACCACAGCAGCTAACTCCAGGTCGTGGGTTGGATAGTTCTTCTCATATGGCTTAAGCTGACGAGAGCCATATGCAACCACCTTCCCATGCTGCATCAGAACACACCCAAGTCCCTTATGGGACACATCACAGAACACCTCTAGACCCTCGGTCCCCTCTGGAAGAGTCAGAATCGGCGCAGACGTCAACCTCTTCTTCAACTCCTGAAAGCACAGCTCACAGGCCTCACTCCACTCGAACTTCACATCCTTCTGCAGCAGACGAGTCAAAGGAATCACTAGCTTGGAGAAGCCCTCCACAAACTTACGATAGTAGTCCGCTAGTCCAAGGAAGCTACAAATATCTCCAACATTGGTAGGCCTGGCCCACTCAGTAATAGCTCTAATCTTCTCCGGGTCCACGGACATACCATCCTTAGAGACCACATGTCCCAAGAACACCACCTGGTCCAACCAGAACTCACACTTCTTCAGCTTCGCGTACGTCTCCTTCTCCCTCAGAGTCTGGAGAACGGTCCTCAAATGCTCCTCGTGCTCCTCAGCACTCTTGGAGTACACCAAGATGTCATCAATAAACACCACGATGAACTGGTCCAGAAATGGCTTGAACACCCGGTTCATCATGTCCATAAACACAGAAGGCGCATTCGTCAGACCGAATGGCATCACTAGGAACTCGTAGTGTCCATAACGAGTCCTGAAGGCGGACTTAGGCACATCGTCTGCCTTAATCCTCAACTGATGATAACCGGACCTCAGATCGATCTTTGAAAACACCTTAGCTCCTGCTAACTGGTCGAACAAGTCATCTATGCACGGGAGAGGAAACCTATTCTTAATGGTAACCTTATTGCGCTCCCTGTAGTCAATGCACAAACGCATGCTACCGTCCTTCTTCTTAACAAATAACACTGGCGCTCCCCAAGGTGACACACTAGGGCGAATGAAGCCCTTATCCAACAACTCCTGCAACTGAACCTTCAACTCCTTGAGCTCAGCAGGCGCCATGCGGTATGGGGCCTTAGAAATTGGCTGAGTCTCAGGTGCGAACATCAAAGCTCGGACGGATATTCGGACGTTCTTCGGAAATCAAGTACACGTAGTGTATGAACATGTGTCCGAACAACAAAGCTCGGACACAAGTCGAAGCAAAATCAGAAGAAGGAGATAGGTGTGTCCGAACTTCTGTCCGGACTTACAAGTTCGGACACCATTCGAGACTTGTAAGTTGGACTCGTCCTCGCACCCCGTCCGAACTTCAAAGCTCAGACGGAAGTCCGGACACGTTAAAACTTCAGAAAATTCAAAGCGCAGAAGGGCATGTCCGAACTTCCAAGGTCGGACGGAAGTTTGGACGTACCGAAAAACTCAGAAAACAGAGACGATTTTCACACGCACAAAAGCACCAAAACAATGTCAAAACATTATAAGTTTGTAGAAAACAACCTTGGGGGTTTGTAGGCGTTAAAACGGCATTAAACAGACAGTTCACAATCACAATTCTTAGACAGATCACAATCAAAGTTCAGAACCGGAACGAAACTCCCCAAGGCCAAACACACTAATCGAATCCATCAGCCACCTACCTCGATTAACAACAGAGACGGAATCTCACCACCTGAAGCAGCAGAACCCAGCCAACGCAGACCGAAACGCAGATCAAAACGTAGTTCCAATTCACTGAATTCGACCACGGTACGCAGAGAAGTCCAACAGCAGAAGAACCGACGAGGGAACGGAACACAATCGGATTCCTAATCAGATTGTAGAGGAAGGATTCAGACAAGAAGAAACTTTCCAATTTCAGAATCGAATGAGAACGAACAGCGTTGAATACCTTAACCCAAACCGGACCTCGCAGTAGAGCAGAATCCACAGCAGAACTCGAGGAAGCACCACAATCATCCAACTTGAGGGGTTGAACAGAACGAGATTTTGAGAGAGAGAGAGGAACGGCTTAAGGTTTCAAACTGAGCGAGAAGAGGAGCGTGACTGAGATCGTAAATTGGTAGTGGGGAAAATACTGATTAAGAGACACTACAACATATCTTACATTTAGTGACACACACTATTAATGACACATATTTTTGTGTCTCTAAAAACAACATATACTGACACATAATATATGTCAGTGTTATACGATTAGATTTATTGACTCATATTTAAAAATGTCACTATAGATAATACATATACTGACACATAATCTAGGATAATTATATCTTTAATGACTTATATAAATTTAAGTCACTATAGGTATCCCCCATTACGTGTTAATCCTAGAAGTTTATAAAAAAAAAATTAATAAGTCAGTAAAACTATAAGCTAAAAACTAGAGCGGGAATTATACCACTTAAGTGTGAGACCAATCGTCAATTTCATTCCCAATATTTCTTCTTGCTTCCACCGTTCTTCAATCCCAGAAAATTTTCACGCCTTTCTCATCTTCAAAGCAGTGATAGTTGGTTTCATCTCCATTAAACATTCATTGGCCGTGAACGTCTGCAACAGCAATCAGCTTCGGCTCCCTTCAGTCTTCACCGCAAACAATCATCGGCTTCACTTCATCTCCCTTCTCCCCCTTGCGGCTGCAGTGAACATCAAATAGGTACACTTCATTCATCTTCTTCTCTATGTTGTTTTAATCAACATTCTCAATTTTTAGGGTTCTTAGATTTCCCCCAATTTTATCGGCAAGCAGTTCTTGACTGGACTGACCTAAAATGCCAGTCGAAAATATTTTACGATTAAGGTGTAGAATATACTGCTCGCACTATAGATATGTTAGATATTATGAATTCATTGTAAGTGTAACTAATTGGAAAGAGTTCTAATGATTTTAACATATTTGTAATACCTAATTTGCTGAGTAATTTTGTCATGGTTGATCTGTTCATCAAGCGGTATAAACTCACTCTGCGCATTAATAAATCGTAAAACTTATCCTTTTTTGTTGACTGCGTAGTACACAACGATCATGCTTGGTTCACTTCAAAATGTTAGGTAGAACTAATGAGATGGTAGTTTTATTAATGGGAAACCTAGGCAGTGTTCAACTATGTCAATTTAATTCACTTTGTTGAGATATCAACTAGTCTAGTGGATCTGGATGTTATGTTCTAAATGTCTATTCTAGGCAATGCTTTTCAATTTGGACCGTATGTCCATTAATGAATCACAAAACTTATTTGTTTTCTTTAACTGCATAGTGTACTGGATCATACTGATTTACTTCAAAACTTCAATAGAACTGATGAGATTGTTGTCATATTACCGGAAAGCTGAGCAGCAAATATTTGAACTGTGTTAATTTGGCTCACTCTATTGATAGGTTAATGGGTTAATCGAATATGGACATGTAGACTTCCGTTGTAACCGTACCTAATTAGAATAGTTAAATCCATTATTTTTAATAAGTATTATATTTAAGTAGATAGCTAACAGATGTGTTTAATTTTTTTTAATGATTAAGAAGCATGTCCTGTATTACAATGGTTGACATATAATACGTACTAATACAACCAAAAGAATTTGCTAAGAATAAGAAACATAATTAAATAGTTTAGGAAATGTTTAAACTTCTGAAAAGCTACAACCATATTCTATGTTGAATCCATATTTTTAAAGGAATTCATTATAAATAGCTTCTCATCACAGATAATGATCTTCTTGTTTTCTGGGTTAAAACAGAAGAAAACATTCTATTAAGATCATAGCATAAATTAGAGTATAAGATGGATCAAAGAAAGGCAATTAACAACTCTGATAACAGTCTGGAATTACCGATAGCTTAGAATTTGTCTCTTTTTGTAAGAAATTATATATATAGTCTTTAACTTGGTGTTTGGTTTGGTTGTGGTCTTTCATAATTCATATTTATCGTCATTTGGAACTTTTAAACTTGCATCTTGGATTTTCTTTTTCGTGTTTTATGTACTATTGTTGGGACTGTGTGTTTTAAATTTTAGAATGGCTAAAAGGAGATGAGTAAGAGTTATCTCTATTAACAATGAAGCGCAACAACCACTTACTGGTGAAGAAGACCTTGTCCCATCTGTTGAATCTGGTCATCCCAGTCTGTCTACTGCTGTTGATTTAGGGGAATCAGAAGGTTCTCAAGCTTCTCATGAAGAAGAAAATGGCATAGAAGCTTCTGAACCAGGTTGGTATGGTTTTATTTACTTATTAACTTATGTCTATAAAACTGGTGAAAATGTAGGTGGTGCTTTGTATAATCAGTAACTAATGATATCCTCTTTAGTTTACACATATTCTCTACTATACAACCATATTTAATACACATATTCTGCACAACAGTTTCATGTGAACACATTGGATTCAGTTTTTAGTTAACTTATATACAATGAAACTTAGAGTGAGGATCTCTGGATCACAAAGGTTGTGTACGCTTCTTCTTGGAAGATAAGTTCAAATTTAGTAATGTCTTTTCTGATAGCAAGATATACCGTGAGCATATCTTATGTGAATGGCTTTATGAGTTGAAAAGAATTGGCCTGTTGCTCTGATTTTTGTCCTTGCAAGCAGCCGCTCTGATTTTTTAATAATGTGTGGTCTGCTGCTGTTATATCATTGTATTGCTGCTTAGTTTCCTTGCTGAATTGATCATTTGCTGCTACGATGTTGGTTTGTAGTGTTGTTGTGATATTGCTTGATGTTGCTTGTCCAATCAGCGCTGCTATGATTT
The DNA here is from genome assembly GCA_023374045.1 of Limonium bicolor. NCBI lineage: Eukaryota > Viridiplantae > Streptophyta > Magnoliopsida > Caryophyllales > Plumbaginaceae > Limonium > Limonium bicolor. Next base: position 112,448,309 of record CM041777.1, on the reverse strand, counting down.
TTTAACAATGTATGGTCTATTGTTGCATTTATATAATTTCATTCTATTGTTGCATATTTTCCTTGCTGAATTGATCATTTGTTGATGTGATGCTGCTTGTTGCCGCTGTATTGATGTTGTTTGATGGTTCCTTGCTGAATTGAGTCATTAATTACAAGCCTATTGCTGATACAAATATGTTAGAGTGGAGTTAAAAGTAGAGCACTAACTATTTGGTTTGGTATATATACTAGCTAGTATCTAGTAGTGTACCATCAACTTAAACGTGTGTACTATTTAATGACCACTAAATCCTTACAAAGACTACTGCTATTGGTGAATGTGTTCTTTTAACTATGTACACATTACTAAAGTGCTTGAAAACAATATTGCAGATTCCTCATGAACAGTTGGGTGATCGGATGAAGCGTACGTAGCTGGAAAACCGTCCAAAAATGGATTTCATAGATTAGTTTTAGTTTTTAGATTATTCTAGATATTCTTTAATATGTAGTACTTTTATATTTTTAATCTAGTTAGAGTACAAGGGCTTTTCTACATACTTTAGACATTGAAGTTAATATTAAGACCATCATTTTTTGATGGTTTTGTAACAGATCTTGCTTTTTTTTGAAAAAAATTAATTGTAGTGAAAAAGTTGAAACATGCATTTTTATTGACGTGTTCAATGAATATGCTCTCTTTAGTGCGATATAAATGTTAATAGCTAATGGAGAAAATTATATACATAATGTATATTGACATGTTAGTATGATTTTCATTGGCACTTATTAGTCACAGTAAAAATTTAAAAGAATTTTCTATTGACATAAAAAACTGTCAATTAAATTATAACTATGAGTCACTAAAGCTTTTTAATAACACACAAAGAGTGTCACTAAACACCCAACTAAATGACCATTATATGTCACAATAGAATTCACTAACACAATAATAAGTGTCACTAATGTGTCAGTTTGACACTTGATCAATGTGTCATGAAAGGGTATACACTGACATTAAATAAAGTGTCAGTATAGGTAAAAACTTTTCACCGACTTTTCCGTTTTGTGTCAGTAAAACCCTTTAGTAACTGTGGTGCTACTGACACTTTTTTTGTGTGTCGGTAAATCCCAATTGGTCCTATACTGACACTTTTTAAGGTTTTAGTGACACTTTTTTTGTGTCACTAAATGACGTTTTTTTTGTAGTGAGAGTTAAAGAATTGAGAAGTTAATTACTGATTTAATTACTTACCAGTAATTAGAAGAGAGTAAGGAAAATGACCCATTCATCCTCGCCTTTATTTAAAAGGACTCCTATGTCCTGAATCCAGAATACATCCATATAAGACCACTTGTGACGAAATACAACGCAATAAACTTTGGGTTATAACATATGGTCTTGATTTGATTATCTAGAAAATTGGCTCGCAATTGAATCAGTTAAGCCAATAATCTTGCAAATGCATATTACAAGTTGATAATAAGCTAACATGTGGCCATCTAGTTGATACATCTATCAAAACTAGGACATATCTAAATGGTCCACATGGTGGATGGATAGGTTCACATATATCACCCTAAATCCTTTCGCGAAAAGAAATTGGCTTTGTCTCAAGTTTAACTGGTGATGGCCTTATAATTAGTTTTTCTTGAGAACAAGCAATAGACAGAAACCTATTAGTTGAAAAAACTTTTTGTTTTCAACATGTGACCACATGAACTTTTCATGATTCTTTGCATCATGATTGAACCGGGATTAACCGTTCATGCCAAGTTTTGAAATCATCAAAAGATTTTAATTTTTAAACAACGTATATTTCAGTTGTATTGATATACACAGGGTACAACCCAGAGGATATAGCATCTAGCTTTTCCAAAAAAATTCATTTTCCAGCTATCACTTTTGTGATGCAAATATATTCAATATTTCCATCATTTTTCATCTCAATATGATATCCATTTCGGCGTATATCAATGAAACTTAACAGGTCTCTTTGAGCCGTGCCGGAAAATAATGCATTTTCAATGCATATTTTTGTTCCCTTAGGTAAAATAATATTTTCTTTTCTAGACCCTTCAACAATACTCGTATTACCCGATATGGTAGTAACCTTTTCCGCATAATTTAACAAATAAGAAAAATAGTTCTTACGCTTAAGAATTGTGTGTGTTGCAACACTATCAATAAGACATACCTCTTCACCATCCATCAATGACTTTCTTCAATGAGAATTATTCTTCATAAAACCAAAATAGAAAGTTTCATTCAGTATGGTGAATAGAAAATATTCATAAACAATAGAATCTAATAACAACTCTAAACATGATGCTCTTTATTCCAGTCTTTGGTGGGTCTTCAATCAAGTTACCAAGACTCGCACCAGGAGTATATAAAACAGCCACAATGTGTGAAATTGAGGTTAGAGATATACTGTGAAAATATGTCTCCACATATTCCCCTTGTCTATTTTTCTTTACAGAGGCTTGGTAAAAGGCAACAAGGTGTTTACTTATGCAATAGTTTTTAGCCCAATGACCTTTGGCTCCACATCGGTGACATACACTTTCTTCTTTCTTCTAGAATACCCACCTTTTGTATTCACTCTTTGATATGAAGATGCATTGAAGACATAGCCATCATGATAATGTACATTACTCTTCCCACGTCCATGAGCATGACCTCGTCCACGCCCATATCCACCTCTATGACCACACCTGCGACCACCGTTTGGGCCATTTATTGCATTCACTTCAGGCAGTGCTGTGGAACTAGTTAAACAGGTTGATGAGTTTTCATCAATAGCTCATTGTTCTGTTTGGCTACTAGCAGACATTCAATTAGTTCAGAGTATTTTTTTAAATCTTTATCACGCTATTGCTGCTGTAATAGCATTGAGGCATGAAATGTGGAGAACGTTTTCTCGAGCGTGTCTGTATCTTTGACTTCTTCTTCACACAATTTTAACTAGGAGGCATTTCTGAATAATGTAGAATTGTACTCTACAATGGTTTTAAAATCCTGCAGCCTTAAGTGCATCCATTGGTATCTAGCTATGGGAAGTAGAATCATTTTTTGGTGGCTGTATCTTTCTTCTAAGGATTTCCACAGAACCAGTGGGTCATTCTCTGTTAAATATTCACATTTCAGACCTTCGTCCAAGTGCTGGCGAAGAAAAATGAAAGTCATTGCCTTTTTGTTTAGGGGGGGGCTGCATTTCCATCCTTAATGGCATCTTGGAGACAATTTACAACTAGATAAATCTCGGCATCTAAAACCCATGATAAATAGTTCTTTCCAGTGATGTCTAAAGCTGTGAACTCGATATTAGTGAGTTTGGCAATGTTGATCATTCTTAAACAATCTATCATAAAATAGGCAAATATTAGAAACGATCATACATGTATTGTTTTCATGACATCCCTTTTATATAGAATTAAACAACATTCCGGCGTAATGTCATAATGTCTACAAATAAAATTTAACAGGCACAATGCCCTATATGGTGGCGTAAGCATTATAAATAGTAATAAAAAATAAAAATTGAACCATATACAGAAACACAATAAAATAAACATTATAAAATAAATGGAAACATTAAACAACAAACAAAAGCGGGTATGATCCCTCATTTATTTTTGGCACGATGCCTCATGTGATCTTTAAATCTGGCACGATGCCACATGTGATATTTAAAGTTGGCACGATGTCTCACGTGATACGTAACAAACAAACAAATAAATAAAAATGAAGTAAACATGTAATTAAACATCACAGAATTAATGAAATAACAAAATTTAAAGTGATGCCTCACGTTATATTTATTCATGGCACGATGCCTCACGTGATATTAATTCCTGGCACAATACCTCATGTGATATTAAAAACTGGCATAATGCCACACGTGATATTAATTACTGGCATAATGTCTCACGTGACATTAGTTACTAGCATAATGCCTCACGTATAGTTATATAATATATATTTATAAATTGACATCATTCACAATAACCTTAAAATCGGTTAGGGTTTTGTTTGAATTTCTTTCGCTTTTGGCCAGAATACTCCACCTTTAGTGTTCTTTCAATTTTAGTTTGGACCAATATTTTTCCCTTCTCTGATTTCGGTTTCTAAAAAACTTTGGTTTTTCATCTTCAATTTAGTGTGCAAGATGTAACTCTCCGAGTGATTTACCATTTTGAAGGCTCAAACACAAACAAAATGATAATAGCTGTATAGTCAGGGTACATCACAGAGGGGCAAAAAGAATGAAATTGGCACAGAGCTTGTTCCTTGTTCACTGGTTTAAGTCTTCAATGAAGGAAAATTTGGAAAAGGAAGCAGAGAGGCGCATCACATGTATGTCCTTATTCGCCGGATAGGGTTATGAGAGAGGAGGAAAATATTTGGAAATGAAGAGAATAGGCAAAGAGCATGTATATTCACAAGTTAGGTTATTTTTCAGAGAGAGAAGATAGTAATGAGTAGATGTGAGGTGGGTTTACCTGTTGATGGGAACGATGGTGACTAACGTAGCCGGATTAGTGTAGAAATTTAAAGGGTGTTGATAACATGTTAGAAATAAGAGAGAACAAAGAAAGGTAGAACGATGATAATATTTATCATTCCATAATAAGTGAGTACAATTATATCTATTTTTAGCGAAGTAAGGAGATGGGCAATATTGACATTGGTCATTTATAAAAAACCAATTTATAGATCATAACATGATGGAATTGTGCTTGGTTTGTAAACTTAGTGACTTTTTTAATATTGAATGAGTACATTTGTTTTTATATTATATGCCCACCCGTAACCTATGGTGAAACTATATTCCTCTTCCACATTGTTTTAAGAATTAGTTTCTGAATCCATGAAGTTTGAACCATTTTACATCCGTCACTGTGGAGTTTAAGTTTGTTCCGTTGATGTGTTTCGCTATTATTTGATTCCTTTAGGTCATGTGCTGATCGGGAATTAAACCACGATTCATCCACGAAACCAACCCAGTAAACCCATATTCTTCATTCTACTCTATGTGACTCTTTGAAAATTGATTCCTCCACCTAGACACTACATTTTACACTTCGACACATTCTCTTCTCTTTGCTTGTTCTTGTGATTTATGCTTTGTGAAAGCTTCATTAATCTCTTCCAACTTGAGTGGTTATAGTAGACATATTCTTTAATCTCGATTTCATTTTCGGCTCTAGGTTATCCGTAAACCCTAGCCGTATGGTAAAACAATGTATACCCAATTTAAGGGCTATGTTTGTCGACTTTTAATGTGGATACGAAGTTAGTAATTAGTTTAATCTCTATTTTTCGTTCCTTGTCTTTGACAAGATCTTTCAGTTAAGTTGGCTCTGTTAACTTCTTTGGGCTTTCGATTCTGGTTTATACCTAGCTCCATTGAAACGATTTCTCTCTTTTGCGGCATTTGTTTGATGTTTGTTGCTATTGGCTAGCTGTACAATGGGGTATAAGCCGGAATTGCTCCACTTAATTGTACAACACCAGTTTGCTATCAGATACGCCTCTGGCCTGTGGCAATTTCTCAAGTGTTTCACAGGTCGCATCTTCAAAGATGAACATTTTTCTTGATTTTTCTAAAAGCCCACTTAATAATATTGATGTTAGTATTGATCCGTTGCATGATTTTGTGTTGAAGCGGTTTCGCTACAAATTTCACTCCTGGTTTGTAGAAGCGGCATTTGTTTGACCTTTATTGCTAATGGTTAGTTTTACAATATGGTATAAGTTAGAATTACTCCACTTAATTGTGCAACAATGGTTTGCTAATATTATCATGTAAGAGCTATGATGAGGCAATAAGCTAAATCTGAACTAATAATTATAAATCTATGGTTTGAACTATAATGATAAACATATGGTCCGGGCTCTCAATAATGAAATTGTTTCTTATTTTCGATCAATTTTATGTGCAACAAACAATAGGTAACTTAGTCATCATCAAGCAACTATAACAGTGAGAGTCACTTCAAATTTGAGAATGTGAAGTGCAGGTGCACAAGAAATTATAGATTGTACATTGCTTTCACTTGTGACAATTCAAGGAAGTTGTTTTATCAGTGTGAATGTCCTTGTGTGACTTTTAAGTGGTGGCACGAAGAGGAGTTGAATAGGCACCTGTTGAGAAACAACTGGTAAGGGGAGTAGGTGAATCAAAATGTAATAGACTTGCTTTGTTAATTGTACTAATTTAATAACAGTTTATGAAGTAATGCACGTTTGATGTTTGAAGTAAGATTGCAGTTTGCAGATTGTCAGGAAACTAATTAGTGGTTTATCAGAACTCAAGGTCCGTCCGCTAGTAATTGTTAAACTACATCACAAGTTTGATTAATGAAGTGTTTGTTTGCTATTCAGCTCTAGTCTTAGCCTCTTAGGTAATGACAGATTAAATGACAAGTTTGATTAGCTAGTTAATATGCTTACATATGGTGTGGTTTGCATACTCATGAAGAGCATGATGTTTCTACCACACTGAACAAAATAGTGAACATTGAAATACCATCTGTTTAAACATTGAAATACCACCATAATGCTCAATAATGGAGTGATTTGCACCTCAATTATGGTTTTAAAATACCACCTGTTTGAAACTTGAGATTGATGAAATACCATCCGTTTCAACATTGAGCAGAACATAACATAACAACATTACAAACCATGTCCAATAACTTCACAACTTCCCAAAGTGTACCTAAACTACAACAAGTGAGCACTTTTGCGATGCTCTTGAACATTCGCTTCAGCATTACAGGGTACACACTACTAGAAACAAAAGTATACTAAAAAACCAGATTCTTCTTCAATCTAACTAATCTTCATCAGCACATTCCAACACGAGTGAGTGGTGCATCATAAGGTCCCTTCATTGTAACTCTGCAAAAGCTCCTAGAATTACACCCGTGACGTTAAGTCCTCACTTTTCAACAAATATTATACTCCATCCATCCTGAATTAACATCTTGTTTACTATTTGGATATGTCGTTTGACTTCAATATTTAACATATAAGATAAAATAGTTTTAAAATTTTAAGTTTTGCATATGATTCCTTGCATAATAAACTATATATTACAAAATTTAGTTTTACAAAATTATATTACCTTATATGCTTAATATTGAAGTGGAAAAATGTGCCATAAAACAAACAAGACAATCAATTCAGAATGAAGGGAGTATTCATTCATCCTATTGAGTAGTCAGTAGACACTATAGAGTACTATTTCCTTTTCAGAGTTCAAGTACAACTCATCTCCTATATTATATTCATTAATCAACATTAAATTTCTTTTTTTCATTGAATTACTTATTTACTTATATGGCTCATATTATCTTCAACTCTTGAGCCTCAACTTTTAGTTTTTTAATCAATTAGCTAATGGGTTCGTTTGTGGACAACTGTTGGGGGCTGCTGTTGGGTCCTACTGATGGAAATTGAGAAGCTGTCTGTTGATGGTTTTGCATAAGCTGTCAGCTGCTGATTTAGGGTATTTGGTGGAAGCCTGCTGTTGGTTTTAAAAATATGTTATTTTTATGGTAATTAGTAAATTGTATGCTGCATTTACCAAAAACTGTTAACTTCCGCATGTTAATAATTTTACAACAGTTTGACTTTTTAGAAGCGTTTTCTGTTGTGAATTTGATTGAATTATGCAACTCCACATACTTAACTTAACTACAAAACCAAAATTAAAGAAACTACAACATATCCAAAATTACACAAAATAATGGTTTCATACCTAAGTTGTACATAAATGTAATTAACATACATGACCAAGAAAATTTAAACCATTAACTAATGTCAAACACACCCACATGGTTAATCTTATAAACAAGATTAATAAAACTCAATCTAAGCTCATTTTGTAATGACCCCAAAACCACCCTGCTTGAGAGACTGTTACACGCCGCACTCTTATTACCAAAGACACGCAAGGCTATACTAGTGAATCCCCAAAACAGAACCAAATGCTCATTTATTAACAATGATGTTACAAATTGTGTTACAAATTACAAGCGGAAGCCAAATACAATAGAAACAAAATACAAAAGGGCCTCAAGCTAACTGATCAAATACAAAACTAAAGCGCTAAGCCAAACACAGAAGCCGAGACTTCAACTAGGTGCTAAAACCTACAAATCAGACGGAGATAGGAGTGAGGCAAACTATAGCTTAGCAGGTGATAAACTTTATCAGCTGAGCACGCTCAAAACATATACTACATACATTTATACTTATATGAAAGCATAGTAAAATCAGAAATAGAGGCCTTAGAGGAAGAAGGCAGAAACAGAAGCTTAACAAAGTTAGAAGCTTAACCACAAACAGAAGCTTAACAAAATCAGAAGTAGAGATCGTAGCGGAAGACTTTCAAACAGAGAGAGCTAAGTGATGTCAAATCAGAATTAGCAGTAGAAGACAAATTAGAAGGCAGAAGCTTTTCAACCCAGAGATGCCTCAGAAGACGGAACACACACAACATACCATCTCAAATCAGAAACACATAGAATAGACAAAAACAAATCACTTAATAAACCAGAGGCTTTCAAAAGACATAAAGCACACAACAGTCTGTCAGAATTCAGAAACAGTCAGAGCAGACAAAAAAAAGATCAATTCACAAATAGAGGTGGGACACTAGTACCGAGCACAAACACATAGAAAGGGTCGGAGACCCATGGATCTAACAGATTCCTCGACAACAAAGAAATGACCCGAAGGCTAAAGGGTCCGTCGACCCCACAGAACAAAAATGGGAATGACCCAACACTCAAATAATATGTCTACATAGCATGCTATGGGATAGCTCGACCCAGCCGTCCGCGGCTCAGAATGCACAAAAACTAGGTCCCCAAAATAGAAGTTCAATAACTAAGACCAGAAGGTGTTAGAGAGCACAAACACCAATGCACAAGGCCTTAAACACATCAAAACAGAACTTAATAGCTGAAACAGAAGTCCTTAACCAAGACTAGCAAAATACGGAGGTCAAGACAAATTCAGAAGCCGAAACACACTTTCAGAGAAAAGTAGAGTTCAAAAGCGTATCGGAGACTTTCAAATAAAAACACACATAAACACATGCCAAAACATACTAAAAACACATAGTACTCTAAGAGAGGAACACAACGTCGCAAATGACACTTAAAACAGAACTCAAATGAAAAAGTTATGTGAAATCAGAGGCGTGTCCGGACTTACGCCCGAACCTACAAGTCTGGACACATGTTGTGACACAAAACAGAAGTGTCCGGCCATGTGTTCGGACTTAAAAGTCCGGACGCACGCCGGACTGCAAAATCAAACACATATGGACCTCTATCCGAACTTACAAGTCCGGACAAAGTCTGAGAAAAAGTTACGAGGGTGTCCGGACTTGTGTCCGGACTTGCAAATTCAGACACAAGTAGAATTGCAAACCCAGAGACCGTCCTCGTACCCCTTCCGGAAATCACACAAAACAGGGCAAATCAGAGACGTCTGATGCTACGTTTAGACATACATGTCCGGACGCAAGTTCGGACGCGACGAAAACTGCAAAATCTAGAGCACAAACAGAGGCAGAATCACCATAGCCAAAACATAAATTGCCACAAAAAATACACAATTCAAAACACTTCCCATGGGGTTTTAAACTAAGCAAAACACATTCTCAAATCCAAACCAAATCCGAAAAATCAGAGAAACAAAAATATATACAGAAACAAATCAAAATTCCCCGTGGGTGAACATACACAACCACATCCATCTACCACCTACCTCACTTCTGAAGCAATGCAATCTTTGCGGACTCTACAAAACGCTCTCCTTGAATCTCCACTCGAATTGATAGACAAATAAATGAACAAAGTCGGAATCGAAAATAAAATCAGAAATGAGGATGGAGGAACTTAACGAAGAACCAAAATCAGAATCTACAAATCAAACGTTAAAAGTGATCAACAGAAGACGGATTTCCTCGCTAACAACTCCAGCAATTCGATAATGGAAGAAAATTAGAGAGTAGGAGAAGCAAAGGGAGGGAAGTTGAGAAGAAGAGCAGAGCGAGAGGAGGGAACCACTCAATGAACGTGAATAGAGAGATCGTCAAAAGAAAGTGAGGAAGGAGGGAGAAATTAGTTAACGTGAATAAGGAAAAGGAAGGAAAAAGGAAATTGTAAAAAGGAAATTATTTTTTCTAACTCCTTAATTAATGACAAAACAAGATATGATAACCTTCTTCCTTCTAACTAATACAAAAAACCAGAATAATATTATATGTTATCCAACATATGATCAGAACAGCGTTAAGCTCCCTTTGCGAATCAAAAAGAAAATAAAAAAAATCTGGGGCATAACACATTTAGCTCTCTCACATCATATGACCACATATGCCATAACCTCATTTGTAATAGCTTCACGAAAAGCATCCATTAGCATCTCGTTTGGACCATACTCAATCTCCACATCATCAGCAACCCCACCATCGTCTTCTTGCTCATCATTTGAATACATTTCATAGTCGTTTTCAAACTCATTAAAGATGGAATCAAATGGATCAAGCAGCCGTATGTAGTTTAATGAAAAACACGCTGAAACTATCCTACTTTGATCAGTTGGTGAGTAATGCGGTACGTAGTCTAAAATACGGCAGCGCTTCTTGAGAACACTAAAAATCCTTTCAATTACGCTACACAAAGACGAGTGACATTTGTTGAAGATCTCCTCACGACCAGTGGGCGGAGCACCCCTTCATTGTGATGAGTGATATCACACGGAGAAAGGTGTGATGACACCTCCACGATTTGCATATCCCTTGTCGGTTAAGTAATACTTTCCTACATCATAAAGTAAAATTTAGTCAGTCTTTGCATGTAAGAAGTTTCTAACAATTATAAAAGCAATAAAATTTATTCATTACCATCTGGTGGTGTGGGGTAGTTAAAGCTTCCTTTTGATTCGGTCAATATGCTAGCATCATGGGCAGAGCCTTCCCAGCCGGTGACTAAAAAAGTGAATAACATGTTGAAATCACAAATTGCTAACACGTTCATTGTTGTCTCCTTCTTCCTTCCTCTTCATGTCATCTGCATATGCTCGTCTATGATGGTCTTAACATGTGAACCATCTAGAGCTCCCATCGTATCCTTTGCACCATTAACAACAGTTTAATGTCATACTTTACAAATATGTCATATCATGGTTGTTTCATAGTAATAACAAAAGTACGTACCTTGAACGGATGGTAAAGTGAGTTTGTCTGAATAATTTCTGGCACATCATGAAAAATTGGGTCTCGTGGCTTCACAATGTCCCGACCGAACAAGTCCATTGCGTTGAGTACATCATGGAAGTTACAAGATACAATTTCACCCGAACAAGCAAATCATTCTTGGTATCTTTGTTTGACTACTGCTTCGCTAATATATGTAAGAACAGTCCGGCCTTCATCTTCACACTAAACTTAGAATTTCCCTTCAAACCATATTTTCAAAAGAGTGTCGAGCACAAACTTCGGAAGGTGTGTTTATTCATTTGAAATGCATTGAATATTCTTGTATCATCACAAGAATGCAACATGTAATCTATTTGGCCAATCTGGACAGATAAATATGCCTGAGTGACGTCTTACACGTGGTGAAGGTTTATGCACGATTGCAATTGCCACAAGACCAGCTGTTGCAATCGCGTCAGCATCAACCTGTATTGAATTTGTCATGTTCTCCATGAACTACATATAGGAATATTCATTGTCAAATATTCTTCCTCCTTCTCTACCCACATTGTCCATGCTATTTAAACATAAAATTTGAAATAGTTTAATTCATATTACATATGGCATCATAAACATGATATTACAAATACTTAAAATCCATCACTAAAACTTAAAATACACACTCATAAGACTATACTACACCATAATAATAAGTCCTTCCAATCTAACATTATATAGCCGCATACAAGGGATATTTTGGAAAACCCTAAGCAAGACATGTCATTGAATCCAGTCATCCAAGACTCTTCTTGTACTCGTACAAAATCCAGTTCCAAGCAGTCGTGTCCTTCTTATGGCGTGGGAACACCTCTCGCTTCTTGGCATCATAGACCAAAGAAGACACAAAAAAAGACCTCCTTACTGTCAAAGTTGACCCCTTCAAAATTGTATAGGCGATCCATAGCTACACCAATGGATGTCTACTCTTTAGCAATCTTCTCAGCTGTTTCTATTCCTCTCACATTCCTCATTAGCGTAGCCGTGTCCTTGCTCCTCTTGTTTGTCATTTTAATGGTCTCATCAATACTCTTTAGTCATAGCATCGTCTCATCGTACTGTTGCATCCTCCGAGCCTTTTTGCAACCTCCCAAGTCCTCAGAAGAAGAACCTTTCTTCCCTAGTGATGAGGAATTACTTGGGCAAGGAGTGAAGTTAGATGTCACAACTAGACTGGTGGTGGGTGTTACGTTGACCGGAGATATATCCCAGGCTTGTGGTTGGGTGTAGGTATTGAACCCCGGTTCATTTTGTCCCCATCCCGTAGCATCTCCTAATTCTCATTCTCCCCCCCCCCCCCCAAATTCGTCGGCAATGGGCTCACATAAGAAGACGGGTCTCTAGGGCTAACATCATTTATCTACGGTATGTACCCTATCATTCCCTGTCCGAGGCCGTAACACTAGAGCTAGCAAGTATCGAGGTCTAGAACTTTCAGATACCACGAGTTAAGTCCATACCTATTGGACTACATGTTATTTGGTGAGTTGGGCCCGGACTAGTCTTTTGTCTTGTTGGGCTTATGTTTACTAATTTTCCTTATGTCTTGATAAATATAAGTTAGATTTAGATAGATTGAGTTTTATCCTTTTCTTATTATAAGTAGATTAAGGTTGTAAACAGTTGGTTCATTCGATTACATAATGAAAGAGTAAAATCTTCTGTTTAGCATGCTATTCTCCGTTCTTTACCCCGTACAAACTTTCTTCACTCACGAACTCCATTATGGTATCAAGAGCTTGGGTTAATCTTTCGTTTTAATTGGTGTCAAGAATGGCGGATGATCCAAAGGGCAAGTCTCCGGCGGCGACTCCGACAACCAACATCGACGTCAATGACCCGGTTTATGTCCACGCCGCAGAGAATCCCGGCTTGAACCTCGTCTCAAAGTTCAACGGGAAGGGATTTCTGGGCTGGAAGTGGGACATGGCGACGGCGTTAAAAGCTAAAAACAAGTATGGATTCGTTTTGGGGAAGGTGAAGAAGCCTGAGGAGGCGGATGCGCTTCGGTTGTGTGCTTGGGAAAGATCGAAGTCTCTGGTCGCTTCTTGGCTCAAGGCGTCGCTGGAACCTTCTGTGGCTCAGACGGTACGCTTCTGTGATGATCCCAAGGTTTTATGGGAAACTTTATGCGCTAGGTATGAGAGGGATAATCTGGCGATTATACATAATTTGAAACGGGAACTCGCAGAGCTACGGCAAGGAGAAGACTCTGTCGGTGACTATTTCACGAAGTTGAAAGAAATCTGGGACGAATTGGAGTTGGCGCGACCCTTGCCGTCTTGTTCTTGCGCGAATTGCGTTTGTGGTGTGAAAGATAAAGTGAAGAAGCAACTCGAAGAAGATAAATTGATTACCTTTCTGATGGGTTTGAACCGGAATTATCTCTCAATTCGCGGCCAAATTCTTGCAATGAAAAATCGATTACGGTGGAGAAAGCTTTTGCGCTTATAATGCAAGAAGAGGAGCAGAGAAGTGGTGAAGGATTTAAAGAGGAAGCGATGTCCTTCGCTAGTCATGGTGGCGCGTTTGGAGAAAATCTCAGGAATGGGGGTAAGAAGGTTGATAGAAAGAAATTGAGTTGTACCCTCTGCAAGAAGGTAGGACATGTTTCGGAGGAATGTTTCCAGAAGCTTCGTTGCACTCATTGCAAAAGGAACGGGCACTTAGCGGCGGATTGTTATCAATTGCATGGACGAGATAACGTCTTGGCGAGGAAGAAGAGGAGTTTCGCCAACGCCGCCAAGGTTACAGAAGAAACCGAGTCAAAAACAGAGAGCAGTGGTCTTGGGGATGGCTTAACGCCGCGGCAATTGCAACAAATAACGGAGTTAATCCGGAACAACAATACAGAATCAAGCATAGATACAACTGGTCACTGCAATTTTTCAGGTAATCTCACAGATTATGTCAATCGCAAATTCTGTTTCATGAGTAATAGCACGTATCGGTTGTTAGCTGGGAAGTGGATTATTGACTCTGGATGCACTGATCACATGTCGGGAATGAAAAATCAATTCCGAAACTGGAGACAATTACACATAGAGAGGACTGTTATTCTTCCAGAGACGGTAGTCCTCAGATTGTCAATTTAATCGGTGATATAAAGATAGGGAAGAAGACGTGGTTAACAGACGTTCTTTACATCCCAAATTTTATGTTCAATCTTGCATCTGTAGAGAAGATTACGAAGCAATTTAATTGCTCACTGATTTTTGATGAAATTGGGTGTGTGATACAGGGCCGTATTAGTTCTGGGCCGGTACAGAAGGATCGTGAGTTGGGCCACCGAATTGCATATTGTCAGAACAGTCTCTATGTGCTAAACGTTGACGGGCTAGAACGCTGGGCAGATGAAAATCCAGATCGAAGCGGTAATAGCATGGGCTTTAGTGTATCCGATAATTCAAAAGCTAAAGAATTACATGTAACACTGGGGCATGTCCCGTATAAGAAGTTGGTCACTCTTGGATTAATAAAAGGCACAGATTCAGTTTTGGAAAATCCTTGTGATATATGTTATAAAGCAAGGGCCCAGCGTTTATCTTTTCCGACTTCGACGACGAGAGCAAAACGAGCTTTTGAATTATTACATATAGACGTGTGGGGACCGTTTAATATTAAAACCTATAATGGTTATAGGTATTTCGTTTGCGTTGTAGACGATTTTACACGTACAACTTGGGTTACTCTTATCAGCCAAAAAGGAGATGCGTGGAGTACAATTGTCAATTTTATAAAGATGGTGGAACGACAATTTGACGCTAAGGTTAAGATCGTCCGTACTGACAATGCCAAGGAATTGGGTTCGTCAAAGGAGGGAAAAATGTTTTATGCGCATGAAGGAATTGTCCATCAAACAACATGTGCCTACACGCCACAACAGAATGCAGTTGTAGAAAGGAAGCACAAATATTTGCTTGAGACAGCAAGGGCATTATTCTTTCAGTCTAATGTTCCCTTGGTCTACTGGGGTGAGTGCATTTTACATGCAACTTTTCTTATCAACAGACTTCCCACAAAAGCTTTGAATGGTAAGACGCCATTCGAAGTTTTATACAAGCACAAACCCTCTTATGAGGAGATGAAACCTTTTGGTTGTTTGTGCTACAAAACAGTGGTGGGACCAAGAGGTAACAAATTTGATCCAAGGGGACAAGCTTGCATATACCTGGGAAGGGATCCTAGGAAGAAAGGGCATAAAATCATGAACTTGGAAACACGAGATGTCGAAGTTTGTCGTGACGTCAAATTTCATGCAAATGTTTTCCCGTGCAGAGAAGTTACCCCTCATAATGAGTGTTCCACTAATGATAATGCTACTAACGTCAATTATACCCAACCACACATCATGGATGACGAAGAACCTTGTGTGGATCAGTGTAATACGGATCTGCAAGCGGCTGTTGAGAGCGAGCCATCTACGTCAACAGAGGTTCGACGTTCAACCAGAGAGAGTCATCGTCCCCAGTACTTGAATGATTATGTATGTAACACATCATTTCAAGAAATCCTCGATGAAAGAGTATACAATGTAGGGAAATATGAGAATTTCCTCACGGGTTACACAAGTTTGACAGACACACCTCCGAAAATGTCCATGGCTCTTTTCACAAGTAATTGTACGGAACATGACATGAGCATGCATGAACCAAAAGGGTATAAAGATGCAGTTACATATGAACATTGGAGGGTGGCTATGCAGCAGGAATTGCAAGCATTGCAAGATAACAATACATGGGAGATTGTGACACTTCCACACGGGAGAAAAGTAATTGGTTGCAAGTGGGTCTACAAGGTTAAGCTCAAATCCGATGGTAGTCTAGAAAGGTACAAGGCAAGGTTAGTTGCCAAAGGATTCACACAGAAGCATGGGCTAGACTATCATGAAACTTTTTCGCCAGTTGTCAAGTTAACAACAATACGTTCTCTTATTGTTGTAGCTCTTAATAAAGGCTGGGTCATCAATCAGTTGGATGTCAATAATGCCTTTTTACACGGCGACTTGGATGAAGAAGTCTATATGCGCATGCCACAAGGTTTGGATGTGACAGGGAATAATAAGGTTTGTCGTTTAAAGAAGTCTCTTTATGGGCTCAAACAAGCATCCAGACAATGGTTTTCTAAACTTGGAAGTTTTCTTACGGCTCTCGGGTTCACACAGTCTAAGAATGATTATTCTCTTTTTTGCAAAGCAAGCAAGGAAGGGCAATTGTACATCGCAGTCTATGTTGATGACATGCTAATCGTGGGAACTAAACAAGCAGAGGTCGATGATGTCAAGCGTGCTCTGGATCACAATTTCAAAATTAAAGATCTTGGTATCTTGAATTACTTTTTGGGTATCAAATTTATTCATGTTCCTGATGGGTTCGTTCTTTCTCAGAGAAAGTTTTGTCTTGATTTGCTAGAGGAATTTGAATGTCAAGACAAACCGGTAGTTAAAGGACCCATGGTAGTAGGAAAGCAACTTCTCATCACCGATGGTACTCCTCTTGAGGACCCTACCGCATATAGAAGGTTAGTAGGCAAACTCAATTATTTGTCTAACACACGACCAGACATAAGCTTTACAGTTCAAGTCCTCAGTCAATTTATGCAAAAGCCACGTACAGTTCATATGGAAGCTGCTGTTCATACATTGTGCTATATCAAAGGCACCATAAACTACGGGATGGTTCTTACAAAGAATCAATCCCGACCATTAGATCTTCGAGCCTTTTGTGATTCAGACTGGGCAGCTTGTCCTAACACACGGAAGTCTGTCTCAGGTTATTATGTTTTCCTGGGAGATAGCCCAATATCTTGGAAGACAAAGAAGCAAGGTTCTGTCTCTCTCTCTAGTGCGGAAGCAGAATATCGATCTTTACGACGGGTCACAGCGGAGTTAACTTGGCTAACACGATTGCTTCACGAGTTAGGAGTTGACCACATCACACCAATACCTCTCAAGTGTGACAATCAATCGGCAATCTACATAGCACGAAATCCAGTTTTCCATGAGCGCACCAAGCATATTGAAATCGATTGCCATTTTGTGCGTGAGAAAATCCAACAGGGGTTAGTCAACATCACATATACACATACTTCAGAACAACTAGCTGACATGATGACTAAAGTCCTGCCAGGATCAAGGTACAAACAGTTGTTACCTCAGATAGGGATGCGCGACAATCAAGCCTAGGTAATTCAAATCACCTACGGCTTGAGGGGGGTATTGGACTACATGTTATTTGGTGAGTTGGGCCCGGACTAGTCTTTTGTCTTGTTGGGCTTATGTTTACTAATTTTCCTTATGTCTTGATAAATATAAGTTAGATTTAGATAGATTGAGTTTTATCCTTTTCTTATTATAAGTAGATTAAGGTTGTAAACAGTTGGTTCATTCGATTACATAATGAAAGAGTAAAATCTTCTGTTTAGCATGCTATTCTCCGTTCTTTACCCCGTACAAACTTTCTTCACTCACGAACTCCATTAATACCAAACACAAGATGTATGTTTTTCTCCATCTCCTCTATGAAATCGTATTTTTTGAACCAATTAAGTTTCTTGTTCTCCTATATAACAAGAAAGAGGAAAAAAATTTAGTCATTTAACTTTACCATAATTTTTAAACAAACTTAGTATTGAAGTAAGTATTAACCTGAATTATTGCCTCCCACCATTCATTCGGGGCATCTATAGTACCTAATTTATGCTCCCACCCCAGACTGGACTCGCCTTTCAACTGAAGCCACAAAACCCAATTCCGTTTCAGCCAGTCATATTGGTTCTTGAGTTGGTCAAAGCCCTAGTGTTTGTTTGATCTATGCTGAAATTCAGCAACACATGGCTTCCAAGAGACTACCTTACCGATGATAGGTCCTGATTGTCCTAAACTCACATGCAGGTGTTTGGCAAATAGCTCACATGCTATATCATTAAGCTCGAGAGTCCAACTTGCATTTACTTGTGCATTTTTCTCTTCATCATCATCGATGGCGACAACTGGTTTTCTCCCCTTGCTTTTGCTCTATTTCTTCATGGATGATGTCATCTAATCATTTAAACAATTTTAGATGTGTATAACTAGTGATAATAGGTGAATAATTCTAGTAATTGTAAGACAAGGGTTTTGATTTTAGTAAGAAAGAAACTGCATCCTGATGCTCTGTCGAACAGCCGAACCAATCATCTTCCTCTTCTTGCATCTCTGCTTCCATTGTTGTATGTGCTAGCCTTTTAGTCCACACAAGTGTGATAGGCACCATTTGTTTGGCATTGCGCTTAGAGTAAAGCTTGTTAGCCTCTCATCATCACTTTATCAATTGAAAGAATACTAAACACAACTAAGATGGCAGCTTCTTATTTAAGGCTAATAATAATGTTGTATCTGTTAATCATTTGTAGTCTCACACATAATTTTAAATCATTTCCACCTCTTCGTTTTAGAACCACCGACCTAGAAGTACTAGGAGAGATGTTTATCCTAGTAATGGAAATAGTTTTAAAAGAGGAGGCTAAGAAGCCGTAACTTAAAAGGTTTCAGTATCTTTTGAATTACTATTAAAGGATAACTTGAAATATGTTTCATCACTGCTGTTATAATTGAGTCGTAAATACCTAAATTTCATAGCTACTATTTAAGGCTCGGAACATATGGAGCACCTCTAAATCATTTCAATTGTTTCTCATAAAATAGTTCTCATCATTGCCTCCTTGTTTACCAAATATGCCAACCAAATAAACCGAATTATGATCATTTAGATAATGGCAACAAGGTGGTGGTCAAGGATAGTTGCTACTCAATAAGGTTTACACAACACAATTATAGGGCAAGGATTACTATAAGGTAAGTAGTAACCTTAGTTAAAAAAACCCAACAACTTATGAACGGTAGACCAGGGACTTAGCATGTACCAATGAACCAGGAGGTGCTATAGCAAATAAACAGCCTGTGAATGTAGGCAGCACCCAATAATCAGGTACACAAGTTCAACAAGATTCATTAAACATCACCGACTGATGGCAGTAGTAATGGTACAATGAAAATGCAAAAAATGAAGATTTTCATCTTCAACAACATCATAAATATATAACAATAGGGGCAGTATGTTCACAAGTGAAGAAAGAGATGAATTTTATCATGAAAAACACCAGCAACTCATACTATAAGGGTAGTAGGTGGAAAGAGCAACAAATGAAGGTTTCCATCTTCAACAGCAAATAGAGACAACAAACAGAGGTGAAATATACTGTATTAGGTTAGGCTATAGCACTTTTTACAAAATTTAATCGACTAATTTTAGTAGGTTCCAATCAACAATAAGCGTCACCATTATATATGAAACTCTTTTTAATAATCCATGAATAAGGTAGCGAATAATTAGAATAAATGCAAAAACTAGACGAGGTTGCAATTTCATTGGTAAACCTTTATTAACATAACGGTTTGTCCTCATTTTAGATGGGAAGATAAATAGGCTGATTGTCAAAGACCCAATCAAATTCTCCCAAGTGGTGGAATGGTGCAATGATGGCTCTATATCACCACCGCAGAAAGTGAAGCGCCATTCAGAACTCTTGACCTGATGAACTTCTCCACACCAATAACAACCAACAAAACATTAAGCCCATTGTCTATCTTCTTTCCAATTACAATAATAGGCCACACAATTCTTTGAGTAAGAAGAGCTGGTACAAAATTCAAATAGTCAAGCGATGGCTTCTTACCTACCAATATGATCTCAATCAGGAATCAGGCACTTTCATTCACTAACTGAAAGTTATAATTTGTCCCTCACATCTTACAAACGAGTAGAACACCGAGAGTTATAGTGGTTCGGCTAATAATCCAGCCTACATCCACTTCATGACAATATCTTTATTTCTTTCTTTTGTATTACATCTTAGGGAGCATTTCTAGTGTTTTATCTCTTTTCTAATCTTGTGTCCCTTTACAAATGAGCCTCTCTACCTTTATTTATAGACTTTCTAGGGTGAAGCCTACTTTTAATCCTTGTACATGGCATTATTCTATTGAAGAAACCCATTATCTTCGTTACTTTCTTTTTATAAAGCCTTCTAGACCAGACGCAGGATGAGGAGTATGGCGCCCAGTAGCAGAGCATAATAAAGCCTTCTAGACCAGACGCAGGATGAGGAGTATGGCGCCCGGTCGCAGAGCATAAGGCACGGGATGCGGCGCCCGGTTACAGAATACCCGATCGTAAAGCATAAGGCGCGGGATGCAACGCCCGGGTATAAGATCTAGATCCTGAACCAAGGGTCGGGCAGGGGCCCAGACTTGATGTTTGACGCCCAAACTAGAGCCTGAACAAGTCTTGAAAGGGCCTGGGGTCTGAGCCGGGGCCTAGGGTCTAGGCCACCTTTGTTCTTCTGTCTCGTCATATTTTTACCCTATTCATCAGTCCCTCAAGTTCTACTTTTTGGAACTTAAAAAAAATGGAACTTACAAAAAGAAAGATAAAAATTTACATTCTTTCTACTCTTCCTTTCTCATATGTCATAGTCCCACAAGTTCTTTTTCTTTAGCTTTTACAAAGAAAAACGAACTTACAAAAAGTTGGTACAATTAATACAATTAAAGTCCCACAAGTGCCTTTCTTCTAAATCTGACAAATTGGAAATTTTGGGACATAAATTCCAGAGATAATATGTCTTGATGAGATCAGATATGCAATAATTAAGAAGGCTAGAAATCCAGAAGTCCATAATAAGATCTTCATAAAGAAGACCAATGGTTCTTTTAATTAGAACCATTCCCTTTTTGAAGGGTAAAATAATATGATGATCCAAACTTTGCTTATACTAGCCAAAGGATGATAATTCCCTTCATGTCAGTGTTGGATGGGTCTCGAAACCCCCTTCAAGTGGTCACATAAACTACAAATAAGTGGGAAATTTTTTTTACAAGCTGGGTTAGAAATTCCCAAGGAAGCGAGGTTGATGTTAGATGATACGAGCATGTAAAATACATGGTTCAAAACCTAGAAAGTAAACACATACAAAGATGTGAGGACTTGAAATTGTAGGGAGAATGGTGTGATGTTACTAGTGACCAAATAGATAATACATGAAAGCATGTACTACAGAAACCAAATGCAAGACACTGGACCTTGCGACTAAGTAGAGCTAATCGACAAGCTGCTGCTCGATACAATCATAAGAACAATGATAACGATAAGGAAACTAAATATCCCATGTCAAACAATTTACAACCATAGAGACTTAAAACATATACGATCCGGCAACCTTTAGACTTAAACTAAAGGAGGTCAACCAGCAGTATCAAGACCATAATTGGGAAAGAAAGTAAAAGCCTAATTTGGTTGTGCACATCAAGGGAGAAAATAGGTACCAATGCTAGGAAAGTAAACTAGCTAACTACATATAATTATGATCGGTAATATCAACCAAACATGTTGTCGTAACAACGACACGCTTGTAACATTGGAAGACACCGGGGCATTACTACAAAGCATATATGAATATAAACCTAAAGGGCAGAATTAGAAAGCAAAGTAAGGGGAAACTAAACCCGAAAGAAATCAGAGTCGCACAGCAGAAGCTGGTGGACCGTAACACCCATTTCCCTGTTGAATAACTAGTGATTTCCAGATTTTCAGATCTCTAGATGTCATCAGTTGCCAGTCTCAGTTTGAATAATGTAGCTGGGGGTTTGTTTAGAGTGTCAAGCTTTAATAAAACATTAACTAAGTGGGTTAAATAATTAGGAGGAGTGGTAAGTCCGTTTAGAAGAATAGACAGAGAACAACACGAGAGTATGTATCAGTTTTGATTTCAGATTCTTCTTAATTCAGTTTGGGGACATCTCGGTAGCTTGAGTTACTGCACTGGGTTGTCTTAGAGTTAGAACTGTCTTAAAATACATAATTAAGTAGCTAAATCAATTGGGAAAAATGACAGTCGGGTATGTGCACAAACAGAAGAGGATAGAAGAAAGAAGGTCAGACTTTGTTACTCCAGTTTTATAGTTTCCTGAAAGTTTGTACTTCCTGTATAACATTATTACAGAGGGCTGTGAGGGATGGTATTGAGTGGTTTAAGAGCTTAGAGCCTTACCAATTCATCTAACTCAGTAACTAAACCATTTGGGAGAGTTAGAAGTTAATCTAACTAGCTAACAGTAAGGTTCAAGAAGGAGAGGACCATTTCTGTTTCAGTTTTCTTTTATAATGGTTGCCTTTGTGTAACTGAAATACAAGGGGTATGGGAGTACTGTGTTGGCTTACTAATAAGCTTAAGAATCTAACTGATACACTGAAGCGAGGATATAAACAATTTTGGCAAGATAGAAATCGAAGTAATCAGAGAAGGAGAAATAAAAAGGAGAATACACAGACTTGAGTTCAGAGTTACTGATAAGGAATCGCTTCTGTATAACAGGTTTACAGAAATATTGAGAGTGTTATAGAGGGTTAAGGATGGACCCGAGGCAATGCTAAAGAAGTAAACTAGGTGGGTACATTCACTTAGAAGTTCAGGAATTTGTTTAATAACTTAACAGGAAGGAATGAAGAAGAGATATACGATTGTATTCTCAGAATTTCTTTTAATTGTCGTTTCTGTGTGACCCTAATACAGAGGGTTTAAGGGGTTTGCGAGGGGTGTAAAATGGACTTAAAACCTTGTTAATCCAACTACCTAAAAGTGTGAATATCGTGGAAAAAAAATTAGGAGGCAGCTTAATGCATTAAACATGGAGGTTAAATGGAAGTTGCGCAGGGATGTTGTTTCACTTTTTGATAATCTGTTGCTTCAGTATGACCAAATTACAAGAGTCTAAGAGTGTTGAGTGGGTCTGTAAATGAGCTCAAAACATTCCTAATACATCTAGCTAAATTTACAAAGCAACTTGGGAAGTTTAGACACCGTTAGATACATTAAATGGGTGATAAGATAAGGTTATGTATAAGAACTTTATTTCAGTTTTTGAAACATTTAAGCTTCAGTATAAGGGAGTTCTAGAAGTGTTTGAAAAGTGCTATTGTGTAAACAAGGAGCTTAAAACCTAGCTATGTAGCTAAGGAAAGGATACCACTTAGGCAAATAAAAGTCCATCTTAAATAAACTTGTGACATGTTAGTGCTTA
Source organism: Limonium bicolor (assembly GCA_023374045.1). Taxonomy (NCBI): domain Eukaryota; kingdom Viridiplantae; phylum Streptophyta; class Magnoliopsida; order Caryophyllales; family Plumbaginaceae; genus Limonium; species Limonium bicolor. Next base: position 112,424,925 of record CM041777.1, on the reverse strand, counting down.
TAATACTCTAAAGCACTAGCTAGAGGAAATGACTTAGTTAACGTTGTGAATGTCCTAGGAGCAAGATAAGCCTAGGATTAATACTTGGGAAGTTCTAAGGTTTAAAATAAACTGTACATCCAACGACTCACGTAGGGAATAACCCCCGCTATAATTAAGATAAGTTAGAATAAAACGTCGTCACATGAAATCATGGACTGACACATTGTTTTTAATCAGCGTTAGGGTCATAACGAACGCCGACCAGGAACCCGTGCGTGAGACGACATTTGCCTCTGAATAAGGTATGGACATGTGTGGTTCGTATGTTGCCGTGTTACACGGCTTGCGTGTTGTGTGCCTTGTTTGTTTATGACCACAAGACTAATGCATGAAAACGGATGTTTGTTTTACCGTGCTTATTTGTCTGTTGTGAGCTTGTGTAAGGCATGTGAATGGAGTGATTATTTTCCTTGCTTACCTGCTTGCTATTATTGTGCATATTGCTTGCGCGCACACAGTAGTGTAGTCCCTTCTCGTTGACGAATCCTTGAGATGAAACGCAACGAACTTCGCAAACAAACCAAAGGAACTACATAAAGGGAAAACTCCTCTTAACTATAGAGGACCTCTAAAGACACCCACTATGGTGTCGAACTATCAAAGGTAACGATAAGCCAATACTCTTTAGAAATGAGTAGGGAGACGGACCCTTTGTATCCGGGGTAGAGACCATTAATCTAAAAAGGAATAGGGAGACAGACCCTTTGTATCCGGGGTAGAGACCAATAAGATTAAAAGGAATAGGGAGACGGACCCTTTGTATCCGGGGTAGAGACCAGAACATTGGAAGGCATAGGGAGACGGACCCTTTGTATCAGGGGTAGAGACCAGAACATTAGAAGGCATAGGGAGACGGACCATTTGTATCCAGAGCAGAGGCTAGTAACATTGAAAAGGAATAGGGAGACGGACCCTTTGTATCCGGGGTAGAGACCAGAACATTGGAAGGCATAGGGAGACGGACCATTTGTATCCGGAGCAGAGGCTTGTAACATTGAAAAAGGAATAGGGAGACGGACCCTTGGCATCCGGGGCAGTGGCTCGTAACATTTAAAAACAACAGAGAGAGAGAGAGAGCTATCCGGGAATGGAGGATTAGCTATGAAGAAGACGTTCCCCAAATGGTGGTGATAAGAGAATTCACAAATAACCCTTAAAGAAACAAGGAAAGATTAGCACCTACATGAGATGGTCACGGGATCTAAATTACATCCCCAGACCTGGTGCAAGGAAAGAGAAAGAAAATACACTTTAAGGGAACAAGAGAAAAGAAATGAAAACACACAACGCTCGTACGATCCCATAGTGAGGATCATGGATATTACATACCTATGCGCACGTTTTATTATGTACATGATTGTTGTTGTGATACTAGCAGCTTGTTGTTCTTGGTTGTTGTTGCTAATGTGTTACTACCTTTAAGTGTGTATGATACTATGATGTACTGTGGTGTGTTTTACTGCTTTATCATAGCATGTAATTTGACTTAATAATATTCGACCAAGTAGTCGTGTGGCCCGGCAACATACGGGCTACACACGTTCATACTCAGCGTAGTTTGCTGAGTCCTTTACAACCCAATTTTTACAGGTATTGAGCTGGGTGACAACGGAGCGTAGGCGGGATGGCTATCATGGGGGTAGTCTATCTGGGCATGACTTCTAAGTTTGGAATAGTATGTTGGTGTATGGGTTGTTACTAAACACGGGTTGTACTTTTCGGTTTATGATTTAGTAACTGTATTGTAGACACTCGGTTTTTGGAATTGTATCTTGTATTGTATATGAGTTTTGGTGGAGAGCTGTTTCCAGTCATGCAGACCGTAACTTGGTGTTGGTAATGTGGTCTGTCAACCACGTGGGTGGTTGGCGTCTGTGACACCCAGATGATGTTGAGAATCCGCTGCATAGTTGTTTGGTATTAAGGCTAGGAGCTTGTTGTACTACTGGATGTTTATTCGGGGGTGTTACAGAAAGGGAAAATAGAAATAATATACTTTCCCATGTTTGCTTAAGTAGCCAAAGAATGGTACTTATAATTATACCCTTCTAAAGTGTTTCTTTTTAGAAGATATTGGATCGAGGTACGGTGTGGCGTCCCACACCTAATAATTCACCAATTACAGGCGACTAGAGCTCCTGATGGGTCCAGAGATGGGTTTTCTTTTTGGTTGGCATGTTCATGACGGCCTAAGGTGGCTCTATGGTCGGGCTTCTTTTCAGCCCAAGGTGGCTCTATGGCCGGGCTTCGTTTCAGCCCAAGGTGGCTCTATGGCCGGGCTTCATTTCAGTCCAGGGTGTTACTTTTTTCCAAAGGGCCTATGAAAGCACCATGGACCAGAAGGCCTATGAGAGCACCATGGATTTTCGTCTTCTATGAGACGACCAGAGGGCATGTGGAAGCACCATGGACCAGAGGACCTATGAGAGCGCCATGGATTTTCATCTTCTATGAGACGACTAGAGGGCCTGTGGAAACGCCATGGATTTTGATAATACTTTTAAATTTTCGTTATCATTGAAACATTCCAAGTAGTAGTTTAGGGATAATCGTTGGCGTAACTTGTAGAAAAATTGGTATGAACCTTCGAAACTTTGTCCGGTCTTGGACCATCACGCTGCCCGGACCTTTGGTGTAGTGTCCTTTGGCCGGGGCAGAATTGAGACATTATTTGTCAGAGATAAGCGTGAGCTGTTTTGATTTTCTGTCAGGATTTACTCCTGGTGTTGGCTCTTATTGGGTTTGAGTGTTTCCTCTGAAGATTCTGTCTGGACGTGATCAGTCCCCCAAGTATAACAACACATGGCCAGAAATGAAACTTGACGCGGGAGCCGCAACAGTCCCAAAGGCCAGTTTGTATTGCCAATGTATCCTATCAGCACAATAGTATCAATGTTAGAGGATGAAACTTTATTAAATCAAATATTGCTCTTTTGGTTACCGAGAGTAGTAAAATGAAACTTCTGTTAGCAAAATTCTGAGATAAACGATACATCTCTAAATGAGAAATCAAAATCAGAATTCCTCGTAACAAGTTTCAGGTGTTTATAAACTGACATGAATAACGTCGGAAGCAATTTAAAGTCTTGGTATGACACCATTCCCTTACTGTTAGAAACGAAATATCATTATCGAATTTGTATCTATCAAACAGAGGCAAACAAAACGAAGTTAAATCATGAGTCCATCCAACAAGTTATTCGTGAATCCTAACCAGTATGTTAGCAAAAACTGAACAAAAGAAATCATATATAGCACATGTTAGGTAGACACAAACGAGCTACAGAGAATAAATCAAAGTAGAAGTAAAGCACATATTTGAACAGATAATACTACTACTGTAAATTAAATTTTAAAGCACTTTTTGTACACAATGCACGTGCAGAAATGATTACCTAAGCCAGAATTAGACGGTTCTAAAGTGATGTCATAAGAAATACTCCATCCGTCCTGAATTGACCGTCTTGTTCACTATTTGGACGTGTCGTTTGACTTCAATATTTAACATGTAAGATAAAATAATTTTTAAAATTTGAATTTTGCAAATGATTCCTTACATGATAAACTATATGTTACACTGTTTCATTTTATAAAATTATTTTATCTTATATGTTAAATTTATGAAATGGAAAAACGTGCCATAAAGTAAAGGAGACGGTCAATTCAGGACGGAGGGAGTAGAAATTGAAGTAAATTTTTAAAAGTAAACTTTCGCGGGTAAAAAGAAAAATCAGCAGCAAGTTAATGATTTAACTCACGGAAACAGGACAAAATGACTCAGGTTTTGTAAAATGTAATACTTATCAAAACATCATAGATTTAAAGGTAAAAAGCTATAGTCATTTTATGAGCTACAACAGATGCAACAGATGTAGGAAACTGTTAATACACATCCTCTAATTAGCTTTAAGCGAAAATATTTGTTGAACCTAGACAGAATAAGCGTGTAATATATAGTAGCGTAAAGTTTTAAAAATGTGATGAGAACTTTGATAAAGCTAAACTGTACTAGGAAGCCACCTAAAGAATGTGACAGAAGTGTAATACTTGACAATTTTATTCCTAAGCGCGCTGGTATGTGGTATTTGCTAACAGAGTTTTATTGATCATAACAGCAGTGTAGACCTGGATAGACTATAGCAGAAGTATGAATACCAGTATATCCAGTACAGTTTGATCAGAAGCAGCTCATATCTTTAAATAAACTGATTTGTGGATTGCTTAATTTCTGATTACGCAGCAGTAGCCGTCAAAGGTACGCTTTGAAGAAAACTCATAAAAGAAATGCAACTAGCAGCAGTGAATTTTAGGGGTCGTTCGCCAGTCACTCCAAAAAGCTACTATGAGTAGCTTTTTTATTAATCTACCCCTAGTTAACCTATTGTAACTTGACACATCTGCATTGGGTTAAAATTTAACAAATAATCAACTGACATGTGGCAAGCAAAAAGTAAAAAAGTGAGATTAATGTTTTAAAGGCTATGGGAGAACGGGGCCTTAACCTTCTAGTCTTGTATTACTGATAATAGCTTTGTAATATAGCAATAACATCGTTTTATAATCTCCAAACTTTGGACACTGCTACCAAAGTGTACTGGTTGCAGCAGTAGTAAACTCATTATGCAAATGTGGAAATGCATAGTTTTTTTTACGTCGTAACATAGAAAAGTGAAATGGGTCTAAATCAATCAGAATTTGAAAATTTAAACAAAACGTTGCATAATATTGATCACACAATGGGAGTGAATCAGATCGTCAAGGCCAGACTAGAATATACGAACGTTCAAAAAAGAATTTGCCACAGGAACTTTCTTTTCAAAGATCTCAGTTTTTACTGAATACCCTTGATTTCATATTGTAAACCTTTAAAATTCCTTGAAATGAAACCAAAGTGGGCTGTGCCAGAAGGTCAAAAGTGCAGAAATGAACATGAAGTATAAACTTGGACTCACAGATTTGAAGTTGCTGTATAATTTGAGTAATAAAACTGAAGTAAAATATCATCTTGAGTTCAAGAATAGACTGAATGATTTAACCCAGGTTTTTTAACACACATCTAATAACATGCATCTTGTTAGCAGAAAACTATGTGAAGCAATGCCCTGAATGACCTTATATCTGCTCATGTGTGTAAGAGTATGGTGCTTAATATGAAATGCCTAAACAGCAGCACAACTCAAAATTACACGGTACACAGCCATTTAAAGCAGTAATGTAATGCAAAGGAAAGACTCATTTAATTATCTAGGTTCGTATTAGTCAATAATAAAGCTGGACCAGAAACGTTTTGCGAAAGATGCACAAGAATACAAGTCACAAGAAGGCATTTGATCCTGAAACAGAAGCTTAATTGAAGCAGTAGGAATGACCAGAAATGTGTGGTGGATAAGTGTTGTAAAACAATTTGAAGTGAAATCAGAAACGAGAATGCGTGCCATAGCTCATAATGGAGGGTTAAAAGCAAAACACGAACAGGCTTTATCATGTTCCTAAGGTAGTACAACAGAAGGTAAAAACTGAAGTATACTTACATTTTATACGATTTTAGCAAAATGATGGAGATGACAACAAAGAGATGGGCTTGTAATTTACCATATAAGACAAAATGTTCATATAGAAACCTGGTTTATGCAATCGCATCTGAAAAGATATGAGGAATAATTCAAAGGTTGGCATGACATAACCTTCTTAGTCTAAACAGTTATAAATCAAGTTTTGTAAAATCAATCATGACCAGTTTTGTACACCCATTCTTTATAAGAGAATGGAGTTTACCCTGTTTGCATCATTGTCCTGTGGTCAACTTATTACTAAAATAGGCTTAAAATAGATTAAGCTACTGTTGCAATATAAGAGCAGAGAGCTAAAATTGGTGTTATCACAAAGTAATTCTGTTGATGGTTTAGAAAGATTAATTTGCTGAAACATAAAGATAGGCAGACCGTCTGCTAATCCATCTATCAGGCCTTACTTTTTGCGAAGGATGCACAGAAATACACACATCACAAGAAAGCACTTAACCATGCTTGTTTGAAGTGTTGAGGCAGAAGTTTTTTAGTTGAAGCAATAAAAACGATCCAAAATTTGCACGGAAGATGTCATGGGAGCGTTGGTAAAATGATCCGAAGTAAAATTAGAAACTGGAATGCGAGTACAGTTCATAATGGAGAATTGACTCCAGAAGGTTAGTCAAGATTCAGATCAATGTTATGCATAGCAATAGGTTTTGTCTTACGCAAAAGTTTAAAGTTTAAAAGTTATCACTGAAGGGAAAGAAGGTTGCGATAGGCTAAAGTCAACGACTTTTCCGTTCAAAATACAAAGTTATCGAATGGGAGGGATAATGGAGGCATACAATACAAGGACTGTTTACACTCTGGAATTAAGACTACGCAAACAGTATGGTTGAGTTGCACAAGCAAAACTGTGACAACCTACGACGCCATCCAGTTCATATGGTAACAAATCAGAATAAATTGTTTTCAGGATTTAGGTGATATGTACGCAAATGAAGATATGTTCTTTAAAATTGTACATCATTTTTTGTGGTGGAAATCATTCGGATCATAGATATTTAAATGAGCAGCCAACTGGTGAGATTCTTCAACAGACACTTGAACCTTGCTTGTGCTAAATACAGTGGAACATAAGTCAAGTAATGATAACTCATAATCAACCAACAAATTCTCTGACTTAATATCTTTATGGATTCATTCAGCTTATGACAATATGCTAGTGCTTTTGTCAAACTTTCATTCTACTGTTGTTGTAAGAATACATGAAGTCGTTAGAAATTCGAATACATTATTGTTACAGGAAACTAGTTACTACATTAGTAATTGATTTGAATGTATGTCACGTGTGTGTTCACGTTGTTATTCAATGTTGTTAGTTAGTTATTGAAACGAACATACATATATAGCAGCGATTTGAATAATACAAGTCATTCTTCTTCCATCAATGTCTCTCGTATACCCTAATCTGTGTGCAATTGTTATTCTTCTCTCTTACAATCTGTAGAGGTTGGTATGAGTTATTGTTTGATGAACATTAGCTCTCTTATTCCTCTGTTCTATCTTCTACTAACATTGTTACAAATATGTAACAAAGGTCAGATTCTAGACGATCCTATCTTTTTCATGGCGGAGACGAGGAACTCCCGGTTGATCTGAGAAGCAATGAAGGAGTTGGAGGCGACACTGTAGCCTCAAATCCAAGCTATGTTTAATGAGCAAAATGCCAAGATCAACAAAAACATGGCTTATTTATTTGAGGCTTTGTGTCTACACACAGTCGTGGTATCAGAGAGGAACTCTAGCGAGCCGAAAGATTGTCGGGTGAAACGTTGATTCGCAAGAACTCATATTATGGAGTCAGGGGCTCGCAGAGCTAGACTTTCCTCATTTTAATGGTGAGAAAGTCAAGGAATGGTTGTGTAGATCGAACAGTTCTTCATTATCGATCACTCACCTGATGATTTGAAGGTAGGATTAACATCACTCCATTTTGACTCTTAGGAGGCTACATGGCACCGATCAGTAGCTCAGTCGGAGTGGTCAGGTGATTTTACGTGACTGGCCGGCATATGAAGAATTACTCCATGAACAATTTGGGGAAATCTTGGACGACCCAATGGCGGAGCTGAAAACTTTACAAGAAACCGATGAAATTGTTGAATACCATAGCAAATTCGAACTAATTTGTACGAGAATTAGTTTACCGGAGGATTATTTAAGTGCTTACCTGGCGGGATTACGCACTGACACTCAGATGCATGTGTGTATGTTTCAACCTCAATCGATTCGTCAGTGCTTGTTACTGGGACGCTAGTATGAAAAGGCGCATCTAAGGAAACCCGATTATATATAATAACCGGTAATCTTTGAAAGGAGTAGCATCGGGTTCTCAAATGAAGGGATTGTAACCGACTACGAAAGATCTTGAGGTGAAGTGTGATCAATATAGTGAAGGACCAGTCGTTCCAGAAAATTTTAACTTTAGAACAGATGAATGAAAGAAGGGCTCAAGTATTTGTGCTATTACTGTGACGAAAAATACACCCCGGGACATCATCTGAAGCATAAAAAAAACTTAGTTGTTGTTAGGACTAGGGTAGTTTAGGAAGTTCTAGGGGTTTTTACTATTAGTATTTATTGTCATTAATGTTTATTGTAAGTTTAAATAGCTTTTATTATTAGTTTGAATAGGATTAGGATCTTAGCATTTATTATAGTTTGAATAGGATTAGGATCTTATCATTTACTCCCTCCGTCCTGAATTGATCGTCCTGTTTACTATTTGACATGTCGTTTGACTTCAATTTTAACATATAAGATAAATTAATTTTAAAAATTTAAGTTTTGCATATGAATCCTTACATGATAAACTATATGTTACAAAATTTAGTTTTATAAAATTATTTTATATTATATGCTTAATATTGAAGTGGAAAAAACGTGCCATAAAGTAAACAGGACGGTCAATTCAGGACGGAGGGAGTATTAGGATAGATTTTGCGGTTAGCATTTATTGTAAGTTTTAATAGCATTAGGATTTTGGCTAGTGTCTCAGTATAAATAAGGGTTGGGGGCTGTAAACAAGGACATTGATGATTGAATGTATTTTGGCCTCTATCTAAGAGGATATTGGCCCGTGGAGTTATTAGGCCACTTCGGTGGATTTAATTAGTAATATAGGGTTTGATCATAGTTGTTCTTTTTGGGCGTTGGATGATAGTTACGCGCGGTAATTCTAATTAAACGATGGAGGCAGTGGAGAATGAGGGTTGTGGCTCGGGTGCTGCAAGGCAGCAGATGCAGTACTACTGCAAAGGGGTTACACAAACTTGAAATGGATGTGACATGATTTGCGGACGCACTTATTTTTTTTTGCCATCCGCGGACGTACTTATACAATGTTATATGTATATGTAGTTATATCATCTCTTATGATATAATTAATGTTTATTGTTTTATTTATGAAAGTAACTAATCGTATATGAATATATATGAAGCGTTATAATTATTCCAATATCTTTATCTCATTTTATAATGAATTTTAAAAAATCTAAAGTTATTTTAGTATATAAAATTTTGAGTTTAAAGAACAAAAATATTAAAATTATAAATATGAGTTATGAATGTTTTCCAAAGTAGTTCTGATATAAATAGATAAGGCTATACTTTATAATGTTGCAACTGACTTCGGCAATAAACCTTCGGCATTTTAAGATTTCTTAGGGTGGATTTTGGGGTGGGTTTGTTGTGTAGGGTAATCTTTTTTAACTAAGGCTATACTTTATAATGTTGCAACTGACTTCGACAATAAACCTTCAGTGTTTTAAGATTTCTTAGGGTGGTTTTTGGGGTGGGTTTGTGGTGTAGGGTAATCTTTTTTTGTTCATTTTATTCTTTATAATGTCGACACTGACTCGACAGGTTTTTAGGGTTTGTAGTGAAGGGATTAGGATCGTTATTTATTAGTTTCAGAATTATATGTCATTCATACGGTAATAAATATGCCATAAGTTTACATAATACTAGCCTTGATTTCATATCATTAATATGAAAAACTACTCAATTCATTTTTAACTTTCCAAATAATAGGTTAAATTACGATTGACATGTTAACCATTTACGAATGAAAGGTTAACCATTTACGAATGAGAGGTTAACCATTTACATTCGACAGGTTAACTATGTGACAGGTTAACCATTTACATGCGACATGTTAACCATTTATGATTGACAGATTAACCATTTACATGCCACAGATTAACCATTTACATGTCACAGGTTAACCATTTACATGCGACAAGTTAACCATTTATATGTGACAGGTTAACCATTTACATGCGACAGGTTAACCATTTATATGCCACAGGTTAACCATTTACATACAACAAGTTAACCATTATATGTGACAGGTTAACCATTTACATGCGATAGGTTAACCATTTACATGCGACAGGTTAACCATTTATGATTGACAGGTTAACCATTTACATGCCACAGGTTAACCATTTACATGCCACAGGTTAACCATTTACATGTAACAAGTTAACTATTTATATGTGACTGGTTAACTATTTATATGCGACAGGTTAACCATTTACATGCGACAGATTAACCATTTACATTAACCATTTACATTAACATGTCGACACATCACTGTAATAAAAATAAGAAGTTGAAAAAAATAAAATAAAGCTCATCGTTTAGTTAAATGCAGGAGTACTGCACATTTGAGCCGCAGCATATGAGCCGCGCTCGAGAATGAGCAAGCGGCCATCAGGAGCCAACGCTCGGACATCACAAGCCAACGCTCGGACATCACCAGCCAACTCTCCGACATCACCAATAAACTAGACAATCTGGCGACTACGGTGGGGAAATTAGCGGCCACCGTTTTGTCTCTACAAGAACAAGTTGGGGCGTGAACGTTTGGGGAAGTCGATGCCAACAACAAGGCAGAAAGCATGAATCATCTTGGGTTGTTGTGTGCGTTTTGTCAAGATTCTTCAGTGGAGCAGTATTGCAGTCGATTCGAATTCATTTCCAGCCATCTGAAAAATATACCGGACGAGGTATATCAACAGATATTTCGTTCAGGACTGAAAGAATCAATTAAGGCAAAACTGACCTTGTGTGATCCTCAAGACCTTCAGGATCTCATGAAGATGGCGCGGAGGATCGAGGAAAGGCATGAAATTTTGTCAAAAAATGTCCTCAACCCTATTTGCGATCAAATTAGGGCTTGGTCGTCGCGAAAGATTGAAGCGAGTGAAATTTTGTCCAGAACATTCCTCAGCCCTAGCCTCCCACACAATCACGATCAATCTGAAGTGTGGTGCGGTGAGTGTGATTTGATGGAATCGGCTGGTATGTTGGAGGAGAAGAACAGTTTGCTTTCAAGTGAAGTGCAGAATCCAAACTTTGCCAACAATCGGGCACGACAAAAGAGGGGAGCAAGTTCTGCCTCGCTTACCAGATGGCGGCAAAAGCAAGTGAAACAAGATCATCACCAAATCTCCTGCGCTTCAACATTAGTAGATTCTAAACAACGGAGGAGGCAACGGATGATTGTCAGGAAGAAAGAAAAAGAATAAAGCATAAGAAACGGAAGAGAAAGACATCAAAAGGGCCTGGTATTCAATTTGAACGAAATAGGGAAAATCTTAACCCTGATTCAAAATCTGCTTCCCTGTTAGGATATTAAGTTATTCTGTTTCTGCACTTAAGTTATTTAGTGGTTATAACTTAAGTTGTAATTAGTTTTGTTTATTTTTGTAAATAGGTGTCGGTTTGTTAGTCTATGCGGGGGCTTGTTTTATCCTATATAGCCAAACAGTTTGCAGTCTTTTCTTTTCTGACTGAGTGTTGCTTTTCTCATTCCCAGCTTAGTAAAAGCATTCCACGTGAGCTTCGATTCTTGTTCAGCTCGATCTCTCAATCTTGTTCTTCTTTCTTTGAGCAATCGCAAGGTTGTGGGTTTTTATCATGGTATCAGAGCATCGATTTAGATCTCTCCACGATTGATTGCTCTTTCTTTCCTCTCCTTTCTGGCGGTGGCCCGTTGATTCTCAGTTTTTTCTTTTCAACGAAATCTTGCTGCTGTGTTTTGTTTCTCGTCGATTCTAAGTTCCGACCACATTCGCCATGTCAAATGAGAGCGATGCAGACAAGGGAAAAGGGAAAGTCACCGAAGATCCGGAGGACGCCGAGAATTCAAAATCAAACCCTAATACCGCGACTGGGGGGCAGATCCATTGTTCCTCGGAAGCGCAGAAAGTCCCAGTCTCATGCTTGCGAACAAATTCGAAGGTCAGGGCTTTGAACAATGGAAAATGCAAATGACCATCGCACTCAGTGCGAAGAATAAATATTGCTTTGTGGATGGGTCATTCAAGAAACCCATGGACGACGCTCTCAAGACCAAGGCCTGGATAAGATGCGACTCCATGGTCAGATCTTGGATACTGACGGCCTTGGAGAAGAGCATAGCAGAGACTGTCCTTTTTGCTCCCACCGCTGCGCACTCTTGGAAGCAGCTCTGTTCCAGATACGGGCACTCAGATGCTGCGCGCATGTACGATTTAGAGCACCGAATAGCTCTTATTACCCAAGGGCCCGATACTGTAACAGAATACTTCAACAGGATGAAGAAGCTGTGGGATGAAATTGATGACAGCAATATTGTTCCAAGCTGTGAATGCGACTCTTGTACATGCGGCGCCACTGAGAAATTTGGGGAATACGTCAGAAAGAGTAGGGTCATCAAGTTCTTGATGGGGTTGACCGACAAATTCGCCACAGTTCGCGGAAATATATTGATGATGACACCTCTGCCTCAAATTGAAACCGTTTTCAGTCATCTGATTCAAGAAGAAAGAACCAAACGTTTAACCTCCAGCAACAACCTTGAAGGAAACTCCATCTCTTTTGCAGTCGAGCCCAGCAGAAGGAATTTCGGGAAAGGCTATCAAGGAAACCCTAAGCGCAACAGCCTGCAGTGCAATCACTGTAATAAATTAGGGCATACAGAAGATCGTTGCTTTCAGAAGATCGGTTTTCCACAGGGATGGAGAAACCCTAAAGCTAAAAGGAGTGTTGCAAACGTGGTCGGATCCCAAGAAGACAAAGATGAAGGCATCAAGGATAACCCCCAAAAAGATCTGTTTGGCGGCATCCTATCTCAAGACCAGATGAGCAGACTGTACGAGTACATGAGCAAGACTCAACCCACCAACAAAGAGCCCCAAACTGCAAATTACTCGAATTGTGGTTTTGTTGGTAACGATTCCCTTTCTCAGTCTTATTTACCTTGGATAAATAATTATCATCATCATGAAGGGCTGACAGATACTAATTATCACATGCATGATCGCACTATTGTTGATGACTCGAGTTTTTCTCCTTGCTTAACCTGTATAAACTGTTATACCTCTGGTGATAAAACAACTGAAGATGCTAGTATGTTTTCTTCCATAAGTTGTCTTCCATCTGTATGCCTGGGGAACTCAGGAAAACGTCATGAAAAAGGGCAGGAAAAGAATGTTTTTTGCATTTCTAATTGGATTATAGATTCGGGAGCATCGGATCACATGTGTGGTGAATTAAATTTGTTTGACAGCTATTATGAGCTTAAGAAACCCCACACAGTGACCATGCCCGATGGGCACCCACAGATTGTCAAGTTTATAGGGGAAATTAGACTCAGCCCTCTGATTAAGCTAGAACACGTTTTGTTTGTTCCGTCCTTTAACTTTAACCTTATCTCAGTCAATAAGATGTGTGAAACTTTGAATGGTCAGTTGTTGTTTGACTCTAAATCCTGTTTTTACCAGGACTCTAAGAAGAATCAACTCGTTCGAATTGGAAAATTGTACAGAGGGTTGTATGTCTTGGATTGTGACAGTGATAGAAGAAATGAAGGGACCCACACACTTTTAGCTTGTAAGAATAGGCTTGTAAGTCTTGGTTTCGACTTCCATGATGATTTTAGTCTGTGGCACCATAGATTGGGCCACCTTCCAAAAGAAAAACTCCTAAATCTAGATCTTGTTCATTCTGCACAGAAGGATAGACAACTTGTTTGTGAGTCATGTTGTAGATCTAAGTCACATAGGCTTCCTTTCAGGGATAGTAGCATCAAAAGTCATGACATCTTTGAACTAATACATGCTGATATGTGGGGTCCATATAAAATCAAAACCCATGATGCCAAACTGTATTTCTTGACTATTGTTGATGACAAAAGCAGGGCAACATGGACTCATTTGTGTTCCAGCAAATCTGAATGTTTTGACTTAATAATTCTTTTCTTTAAAATGATCGAGAATCAATTTAAGAGAAGGATCAAAATTCTGAGAACTGATAATGCTTTTGAGCTTGGAACTTCTCACTATGCTGCTAACTTTCTTAAAGAAAATGGAGTAATACATCAAACAACATGTGTTTACACCCCACAACAGAATGGTGTTGTGGAGCGTAAACACAGACACATCCTCGAAACAGCAAGGGCCCTCATGTTTCATTCGGGAATACCCTTGAAGTTTTGGGGAGAAAGCATATTGACAGCCACTCACTTGATAAACAGAATGCCCCTTAGCAGCATAAACAATAAGAGTCCCTATGAGGTTATTTATGGAGTCAAACCTAATTACCATGAACTAAAGTGTTTTGGCTGTCTATGCTTTGCCAACATAAACAAACCTCAGCATGATAAATTTGCATCCAAATCTGTCAAATGCATTTTCCTTGGTTATCTTCAAGGAAAGAAAGGATACAAACTTTGGGATTTAGACAACAATAAAATCATTCTTAACAGAGACGTTGTCTTCCATGAAAATCTTTATCCTTTTGGAAACAGTTCTGTTTCAGCAGACAAGAATAATCATATTACTGTTGATATTACTAACCCTTTTGTGGATGAGTTCGATGATAATGATGAGAAACATCCAAGTCCTTCGAGAATACAACAGCAAGATAGTCTGGAAAGATCAGATCCAGACATTCAAACAGGGCAGATAGATGTTCATGATGATGAGGAAACAGACTCAATGACTCAGGAAACACCTCCGGAAGCTGCTGAGACAACATCAGACACTCACAAAGATAATGAACCTGAGATGGAAAGGGACATCAGACGCTCTACCAGACAGAGAAATCCTCCTAATTATCTCCAGGATTATGTTGTGGGACACACTTACAAGAATTATGAATCAGATAAGTCTACTACAGACCTTTTCTCTAAAATTTTATCTGCCAGAATCTCTAAATCTGCATGTGCCTATAATGAAACTTGTGCTGAAACTGAACCTGGCTCTGACTTTGTTTGTATTTCTGAAAATGACACTATTACTTCTTCTGCCCTAATTTGAAATAATCAATATGTTTTTCCTAGTCAGTTACTCAATCATATCTGTTCTAGTGTAAAACTGTGTAATCAAGTTGAACCCACCTTGTTTGCTGACGCCATAAAAAATCCCAAATGGATAAAAGCTATGACAGAAGAGTTTAAGGCTTTGGATATGAATAAAACATGGGACATTGTAGATCTTCCCCGGGTAAGAAGGTAGTCAAGTGTAAATGGGTTTATAGAATCAAGTGTCATACAGATGGTTCCATAGAAAGATTCAAGGCTAGATTAGTAGCCAAAGGCTTCACTCAAAAATATGGTGTCGATTACTTAGAAACCTTTTCCCCTGTGATCAGATTCACTACAGTTAAAGCTTTGGTTTCTGTTGCAGTAAAAATGAATTGGAAAATTGCTCAATTAGATGTTAATAATGCTTTTCTCCATGGTGATTTATTGGAAGATGTTTATATGGAGATTCCTGAGGGTCATAAGTTAGAGCATTCTGGTAAGGTTTGCAAGCTGAGAAAATCTTTATATGGCTTGAAACAAGCATCTAGACAATGGCACCAAAAGTTAAGTGATTTTCTTAGAACCCAAGGATTTAGGCAGTCCCTTAATGACTACTCCCTGTTTATTAAAAATTCCAATGAGAAGGTATGTTACTTAGCTGTATATGTCGATGATGTCCTTGTGACTGGTGATGATGATGAGATGATTGATTCAATAAAGTTTGACCTTGATCAAAAATTCAAGATTAAGGACTTGGGCATCTTGCATCATTTCTTAGGTATGCAGTTTCTTCATACATCAGAAGGAGTGGTTCTGTTACAGAAAAGCTATTGTGAAAACTTGATTATTGAGTTCAATTGTTTAAATAAGAGGACTGTAGCAGCCCCTTTAGATATGAATGTGAAGCTGAGAAGAGGGGAAGGGAAACCATTAGAGAATCCTAGTGTTTATAGGCGGTTGATTGGTAGACTCAGTTTTCTTTCTCATAGCAGACCGGATTTATGTTTTGCAATACAAGTTTTAAGTCAATTTTTGGATTTCCCTACTGACTTACATTATCAGGCAGCATTACATACCTTGTGTTATATAAAGGGAACCATGGGTTATGGATTATTGTTCAATAACAAAAAGGAGTTTAGTCTGATGGCATATTGTGATGCCGATTGGGCAAGCTGCCCCAATACTAGGCGGTCAATCAGCGGCTATTTTATTTGCTTAGGTGGTAGTCCTTTATCTTGGAAGTCTAAGAAACAAACTAGTGTTGCTTTGTCTTCTACAGAATCTGAATACAGGGCTATGCGCCAAGTCACTGCTGAGCTTAGTTGGTTGACAAGGTTGTTGAACGAGCTTGGTGTTTCAGATATTGAACCAGTTCCTGTGAGATCAGATAGTCAAGCCGCCATTCACATTGCAAAGAACCCTGTTCTGCACGAGAGAACAAAGCATGTGGAGTTAGACATACACTTTGTGCGACAAAAGCTACAGGAGGGTTTGATTTCTGTCGAGTTTGTTAATTCCAGAAATCAAGTTGCTGATCTTTTGACCAAAGCTTTGCCTGGAAAACACTATCCTTTGCTGATTAAGAGGATGGGTATGAAAGATTGGCAATGCATCACGTAAGGTTGTTTGTCTTCAAATCATGTATTCCATGCATGATTTGAGGGGGGCTGTTAGGATATTAAGTTATTCTGTTTCTGCACTTAAGTTATTTAGTGGTTATAACTTAAGTTGTAATTAGTTTTGTTTATTTTTGTAAATAGGTGTCGGTTTGTTAGTCTGTGCGGGGGCTTGTTTTATCCTATATAGCCAAACAGTTTGCAGTCTTTTCTTTTCTGACTGAGTGTTGCTTTTCTCATTCCCAGCTTAGTAAAAGCATTCCACGTGAGCTTCGATTCTTGTTCAGCTCGATCTCTCAATCTTGTTCTTCTTTCTTTGAGCAATCGCAAGGTTGTGGGTTTTTATCATAAGACTGCTATCCTCTTTTGCCGCTAACTCCTCTAGTCGATTCCATTCGCCAATCGACCACCGAACATCCTTAGGCGATCTCGAAGACATTTTGTTGTCTTCCATCAACTGTTCACCTGGTGCGTGAGGGGAAAAGACACGATAAAAGTCAAAGAATTGGGCAATCAGGTTAATTCTTTCGGCAAGAAGCAATTTATCACTAGACAGGTACACTGTCTCTTATTGTGGGGTCCAGAAACAAAGATGCCAAAAAGGTTTAAGACCAATCCTCTTTGTCGGGTGAAAGCGTACTGCTTGTTTGTATTCACTAAGAGCAAAAGCACAGAAGAAATGTTCGTGAGAAGAATACTGTTGGAGTATACAAAAAGAAGTCTATATCACATCAAGAATGAAACTAATGAGCTGGCTGCTAGTGTCGCATTGAAGATGCTATTTGGACTTCTCTTGTAGTTTTATTTTCTCTTTCTCCAACCTTAAGGACAAGGCTGACTTAGGGGGGAGTGATGTTAGGACTAGGGTAGTTTAGGAAATTCTAAGGGTTTTTACTATTAGTATTTATTGTCATTAATGTTTAATATAGTTTGAATAGCTTTATTATTAGTTTGAATAGGATTAGGATCTTAGCATTTATTATTAGTTTGAATAGCATTAAGATCTTATCATTTATTAGGATAGATTTTGTTAGCATTTATTATAAGTTTGAATAGCATTAGGATTTTAGCTAGTGTGTCAGTACAAATAAGGGTTGGGGGTTGTAAGCAAGGACATCGATGAATTGAATGTATGTTGGCTTCTTTGAGAGGATATTGGCCACTTCGGCAGAGTTATTAGGCTCCTTCGGTGGAGTTAATTAGTAATATAGGGTTTGATCCTATCAGTTGTATATGATCGAGTGCGAGGAAGATGACGAATCAGTCGAAGATATGGCATCAATACCTACGATGGAAGAGGATCCACAGATTTCTGTAAGTGTTTTGTCTCGCACATCCAGTTTTTAGAACGATGCATGTGAAAGGAATACATTTGAAATGCCCCATGTTCATATTGATTGATTCAGGCAGTACTTTTCCTTTGTTCTATCTTCTACTGACGTTGTTACACATCTGTAACATACATAATATGCAACTTGCAAAGAAATATATATATAATGACAATTTAATCAAGATGTCACTATAATTTTGGCTAATTTATTAAATGTCACTAAAAAAAGATGTTCCCAATATTCATGAAATGTTACTCTAGTCTTTTAACTAGCACAAGAAACAGAAATACTCTTCCTATTAATAAACTATTTTGAAGTTCTTCCTATTCCATTAGATGTTTACAAATTAAAAAAAAATAGAATACTATATAAAATACTATATAGATATATTACAAAACCATATTATATAATTTATAAGATCATTAATATTTTAAGATATTTTTATTTTTATAATTTCTTTTTTTATGTTAAATACATACTCCCTCCGTCCTGAATTGACCGTCCTGTTTGCTTTATGACACGTTTTTCCACTTTAATATTAAGCATATAAGATAAAATAATTTTAGAAAACTAAATTTTGTAACATATAGTTTATCATGTAAGGAATCATATGTAAAACTTTAATTTCCAAAATTAATTTATCTTATATGTTAAAAATTGAAGTCAAATGACATGTCCAAATAGTAAACAGGACGGTCAATTCAGGGAGGGAGTATCTATAATCTTTTAGTTTTAGATTTTTTATTTTTAATCACTTAGTGACATATTGTGAAATTTTAAATCATTGGTTAACTGACAAAGATATTTGTGTCATTTTTATTGATCATCGGCTAGAGCGGTAGTTCATGAATTTCAGGACAAATAATGACATTGCATAATTTTTTTTCGGTGACATTAAATTAATTATCCTGAAACATAGTGGTAGTTCAAGATATTTCTTAACAATTAAAAAATATCTAAATACACAAAACTATCAAAAAACTATAATACATTATTTAGAAGTTACCATTTTCATAAAGTGTATATATTGGTACTTCTACTCTATATAATATATTTTTTAATAAAATTTGTACTTTATATGATAATATATTATATTTTTCATAATTTTTTATTTTTAAGTTTTAAAAGTGATATATATGCCTTTTTATTTTGTACAAACTTTAGCTAATATCAATGAACTTATACTTTTATTATTTTACTATTTTTTTACATTTATTAATTTTTATTGTACCTATTTTATAAAAATTTATACTATGTCCGAGGTTCAATCTCGATCCCAATAGAATTTTTTTGATACCCACACACATCTATGAGAATGAGTCTATGGAAATAGAAATAAAACTCTTTCTATTACCAAGTCAACACTTTTCATTCTCACCGTACACATTCTTTTTACCAGTTTTCAACATATTTATTAATTAGTTATTTTCTTGATGTGTCAATTTGTAAAAAAAAATCAATTTTCATAATTTTTTAAAAAAAAATAAATAATTAATTTTCTTTAAATATGTTATTATAAATATTATTTTGTGAAAAATAATTTAACTAATTACACTTTATTTTCTAAACACCTTTCGATATTTTTCTAATCAAAATTTTATTATATTTTTAATAAAAATGTAGAAAAAAATCATATTTGTGTGAGCGGATATATTTTAATCAATTAAATCTGAATTCAAATATTATAACTAATATCAGATATTTTTAATATGGTTGTAGTTAATAACGAAAATGATATATTTAGAATAGACAATATAGTCATATTGCTATCTTTATTCCTAAATTTTAATTATTATAGTTTATATTTAAACAATAATACTTGTATTAGCTATAAGTTACAACTACAACCCGGTCCGACGACCCACCCGAAAAAAAGCCCGTCTAAAAAAATCGGTGGGCTTGAATAACTATTTGAGCTCGAATAAATATATACAAAAATTGGGCCGGGCCCGCAAACTTTTGTGTCCGTGTCTAAGCTAGACCCGGCTCGAATTACTATATATACATCTAAAAAATACGAGATACAATTTATTTTTATTATATTAGTTTAATATTTTTATAATATTAATTAATATTAATTTTAATTGTATTATTACATATTTTTTAAAAATGAATAATTAATTGAAAATAATATAAAAGCAGGCTATGAAGGACCGGAAACAAAGTTGGGTTGGATCCGCTTATTTGATGATTTCTAATTTATTATTATATATTTAATATATAATAATACAATTAAAATTAATCTAAATTTTAAAATTTTCTAATAAATAATTTAATAATATTTAACATTTTATTTTATATGTGAGTGATGAATTCTATATTTAATAATATTTAATTATTAAAAAATTATGTGAAAATTAGTATTTAAATATTATAAAAAATAATTAGTTCTTTTTTTAATGAATTTTATTATTTGAGTAACACAATAAACATGAAAAAGAATAAAAAATAAATGTTAATTATGTGTCTTAACTGAACAAGGGTATTATCATACCCATTGATTGTATGTAGAGCTGGCAATTCGGGTCACTCGGTTTCGGGTTCGGTTCGGTTCGGTTCAGGTCAATTTGCAGATATTCACTATTCGGTTCGGTTCGGATCAGATCGGTTATCTGGTTAAAATTAATTTGGGTGACTTCGGTTTGGTTGATTTCGGGTTCGGTACTTTCGGTTCGGGTTAGCCTCTGCATTTTTCGGTTTTTCGGGTTATGGGTCAAATTCGGGTGACTTACCGCGTTATGCTTAATTGACAAAATTTTAAAGTACAAATTTAAGCAACCTTTGTAACTTGTATTGATTCTCATATTTGGATCCAAATTCTCTTAATATAGTGTTACTCTTGATGAAGATTGCTATTGTGTATTGGTTGGTTATACATAACAAATTGGATGACAATATTTTTAATATTAATTTTTAACTATAGATTTATTAATTATAAACCAAGTATAAATTTAAAATTTGGTGAATTAGTGGTCAATATTTGGCACTCGACGCCAAGTCTATCCCCCTACACCCGACGATGTGCCTGTGCCTCCCGCCATCCCCTCCCATCACACCCCGTGTGCATCCTGCGTCAGCGCCCGTCATCTCGAGCGAGCGTCGCGCGCCCATGCCAATCCATCACCACCTTGTGCCTGTGCCCTTATCCATTTGTCATCACTCGCGTCAATGACTTATGTTTGTGTGTGCGCCACCGATCACCATCTCGCGTGCGCGCCTCGTGCAGACGTCCTCTAGTAGCTTATTGCTCCCATGCAGGGGTTGTCCCTTTATCTTCTTATTTTGTCAAATTTTTTACCCCTGATTTAATTTAATTATTCATACAAATATTTATATACATGAGATGTAAGTTTTGTAATCTTTATTCTTTTGTGGTATTAATAAGAAACCTAAGTAGTGATGTGATGATATATACACATACACATTTAAACCATTCTCAAGCTTGATATTGTAATCTTTATTTAAGTAAGGTGTATTTTGTAATCTTTATTCTTCACATCTACACTTTAATCGTGGTTAGTATATTTCTTAACTGAATCGTTTATACGTTTTATTGGTTATACATAATCAAATTGGATGACAATATTTTTAATATTAATTTTAAACAGAAGGATATGAAGTTTGTCTAGTTTCATGTGTGGTTTGGGTGAATTTGGTTTTGGTGAATTCAGTTCGGGTCAATTCGGTTCGGGTCAATTTGATACGGGTGAATTCGGTTCGGGTGGATTCGGGTATATCAAACTTCGGTTTGATTCGCTTTTGGTTTGGTTCGGTTTCGGATTTTTGGATCACATTTCGGGTCACACATTTGGTTTAAATTCGGGTTCGGATCGGGTTAGATCGGTCGGTTTTTCTGGTTCGGGTCACCTATATACATCTAAAAAAATACGAGATACAATTTATTTTTTATTATATTAGTTTAATATTTTTATAATATTAATTAATATTAATTTTAATTGTATTATATACATATTTTTAAAAAATGAATAATATTTGAAAATAATATAAAAGCAGGCTATGAAGGACCGGAAACAAAGTTGGGTTGGATCCGCTTATTTGATGATTTCTAATTTATTATTATATATTAATATATATAATACAATTAAATTAAATTTAAAATTTAAAATTTTCTAATAAAAATATTTATTATTATAATTTAACATTTTATTTTATATGTGAGTGATGAATTCTATATTTAATAATATTTAATTATTAAAAAATTATGTGAAAATTAAGTATTTAAATATATAAAAAATAATTAGTCATTTTTTTAATGAATTTTATTATTTGAGTAACACAATAAACATGAAAAAAGAATAAAAGAATAAATGTTAATTATGTGTCTTAACTGAACAAGGGTATTATCATACCCATTGATTGTATGTCCTCAATGCTCAATCGCCCTCCCCGGGTTGTGCCCACAAATGAAATCAGTCAATTTGCTTTTATTTGATTTCTTGTACAGCTGTTAATATAGATAAGCGGGTGGAGTTTGGGCCGGACTAATAACTATTTTTAGGTGTATTAAGTTTTTTTATTGTCGGGTGAAACTAGGCAAATCTAAAAAAACTTTAATCACGTGTATATATAATATATATATATATATATATATATATATATATATATATATTAAAATTAAATAATATATACTAATAAATTAAAAGAATTAAGTATATGCAAATGCCAAATATGGTCAAACTATACTTGGCCACGGGTTTAAGGTGAGGCCGTAGTACGAATTCTTATTTGGCTAGAATTTTAGTCTCAAGCCATCCAGTAATCCTTTTGAATTCGAGACCATCGAACTATTTTCTGGTTGGATGGGGTAAGCAGTCATGCCGGAAGCTGAGTTGCCGGAATGAACTCAACTGCAATAAATTATACTTGATGTAATTACACTTGAGGTAATTTACAGCGAAACAAAAATTGTAACTTTAACCGGTCAAAATTTGTGGCACAACCAAAGCCTTAAATGAGTAAAACAAACATAACTAACTTTGATTAGGCCTCGGTTAGACCTCTTGTTCCATTTAAAACAATCAAATTTTTTCTTAAACATTACAAGTACATTACACATATAAAATCTACACATTATCTATATACTAAATATTATACAGAAAAATAATACTTTCAATTTATTATACATGTTTTCAGAATTTGGTTTTAGTTACTTTTATGTTATTCTGTGTCGCTGAATTGTAATAGGTTTCGTGGTTCGTTCCGGACACGTTTTTTCACTCGTCTTTTAAGCTACAGTAACTTTATCGCTCTCGAAAGAGGCGATTTGGAACCGATAGGTTCCTGTTCACTTCTGGAATAACCAGAGAGATCCTTCAATCTATCCCTTCGTTCAGCTTCATTCTATTCTCAAGTTTATGCGTAATTTGGAATCCCAAATTGTTGTCAGGTCGTCATAGCTGAAGGAACTTTCTAAGATCAGAATGGTGAAGGTTTTGCGCGGCACTCTAGGTGAATAGTAAGTATCGCGCTCAGTGAGGCAATTTCGTTGGCAGCTAGTCTCGTTGTAATCGTCATCAGTTGTAGAAACTGATTCCTCCCTCAGGCGAAGAAGAAGATCTCACTCTCCGACAGCTTTCTACCTGTCTTCTTCGTTCTCTATATTACTTATTGTATTTTCCAAGCGACGAATATACTTTCCTCTACAGCGGTCAGATTTTGTTTTCCTTAGGCCTTGCCTCTCTTCGATCCGATTCAGCATATTTGTGGGTGTCTCCTGCTTGGCATTTCTTTCAGGGTTGCAGTATAAGTGTGTGATTGAGCTCGCCTTTCAGGGGCTTTTTGTGAACGAGGAAGGATTGAAGAAGGTAGTTTTCTTTCTGGTGCTCTTTAGTTTTCGGTAACTAGCTAATTGCACGTTGGTCAATAGAAGTTCCAAGGTTGAGGTCTCAGTTTGCAGTACAAACTAATTTACTACTCAGAACTGCGCTGCAAGTTGAGTAGTATTTCTTTTAATTGTAGGGATTTGGGAAAACCCAAAGCAGTTTTTTGGATCAAAACTTAATCTCAAGACACAGACCAGATGTCCTATTCTTGATGGAGACTCATAGATCCCAGGAGGATATGAGCTTGTTTTTTAATAAGTTTTTGGTTATTCGGATGTGGCAGTTGGTAAAAGTGGTGGTCTGGCTATTATGTGGAAAGATGGAACTACTACCAAGCAAGTTAATTCTTCTCAACATCACATGTCGTGGAAATTACCTTTCAGGGTGGTTCCCCTTTCATTTTTACTGGTTTCTATGGTTGGTCCGATTGAAGATGAAACACCTGTCCTGGAAGTTATTGAGAGCCTTGAGAGCTCACATTGTTCTTCCTTGGATAGTGGCGGGTGATTTTAATCAGATTTTGTTCAATTTTGAGAAAACAGGGGGGGAGAAGTAGACATGAGAATCAGATGATTCCCTTCAGGCAAGTCATTGACTACTGTCAGCTCCATGACTTGGGTTTTTTGGGAAGGAGGGAACCTATACAAACTGTCAGTTGGATAAGAAGAATTCTACCAGTAGATTAGACATAGTTTTTAGTTTAGCTCTGGGCTTGAAAGCTTTCCCCAATATTTCAGTGGAACACCTCCCTCGTGAGAATTCAGATCATTGCTCTATTTTGATCAGGTTCTTTAGCCTTCATAAAGTTCCTCACATAATCTTCAGGTTTGAAAATGGATGGTGTCTAGAGGAGAAATGTAAGTCTATTATTTTAGAAGTATGGGGAAAGGATCAACTCAACCTTGATCAGAAATTTTCAGAATGTGCAAAGAAACTTACTACTTGGAAAGGATGGTCTATCAGAAAGATAAAATGGAAGATTGCTATAAAAAGAAAAGAACTTGCAGAATTTTCGAAAGGCCCTTTGACTGTGGGGACAGATTCCAACAGAAAGAGACTTCTTTTTGAGATCGAACTCCTTGCTATGAAGGAAGAAATTTGGTGGCAGCAAAAATCTAGGGTTTCTTGGCTCAAAGAAGATGACAGAAATTTTAAATTTTTTCATGCAAAAGCTTCTTACTCTAAGAAAGCTAATAATATTTTTGGGCTGAATAATGAGAAGGAGGAAATGTGCTACACCTGGCCTCTTATTGAAAACATCTCGAGATCTTATTTTCAAAAGTTGTTCTCTTCTTCTTGTCCGGATGGGGACCCATGTTTTGAGGAAGCTGTGAGGAACAAGCTCAACTCCTCTTCCATCCAAGACCTCAATTCATCTTATTCTGTTGCTGTAGTGGTTGAAGCAGTCAAGCAATTGGGAACTGATAAATCTCCTGGGCCAGACGGCTTTAATGGTAAGTTTTTTAAAACCTTTTGGAATATTGTGGGATCACATGTTACAACCACGTTTCTTGATGTGTTAAGAGGTGTTTGTCTTCCTGAGCATCTCAGTGACTACTATATTACCATCATTCCCAAAATAAAAGGTGTTGTTCATATTGAGAACTTTAGACCTATAGCCCACTGCAATTTCACATACAAAATCATCTCCAAAATCCTTGCCACAAGAATTCAACCTATGCTTCCTTCTCTCATTTTTGATAATCAATCTGGTTTTGTTAAGGGCCGATTGATCTCAGATAATATCATATTAGCAGGAGAACTCCATCACTTTCTAGGCAAAAGCCAAGCCATAAAAAAGGGCTTCTTTGCCTTGAAAATAGACCTCAGCAAAGCCTATGATCGTTGGAGTGGGGGTTTATATTCAAAGTTCTTAGTGCTATGGGTTTCCCTTCTAATTGGTTAAGTCCAGTTATGAATTGCATTACATCTGCTCGATGTGTAATCTTAATTAATGGGTCCCCAGGTGAATTCTTTAAGCAAACTAGGGGCATTAGACAGGGCGACCCTCTGTCTCTTTTCTATTCATTTTAGTTCAAGAAGCCCTTACTAGCTATCTAAATAAGTTTGATCTTGCTGGGAATTTTAAAGGTATCAAGTTAAAGTCTAAGAGCCCTTCTATTACCCACCTGGCTTTTACTGATGATGTTATCTTCTTTGGTGTTGCCTCCGAGAGGAACCTCTTTTCTTAGCAATACCTTGCATAAATTCCTCCTAGCTTCTGGGCATCATATTAACCTTGGAAAATCGGAAATTACATTTAGTAGGAAGCTTAAAACTCCTCAAAAATCTCTCATCGCTAATGTCTTTGGAGTTCCGAAAGTTCCTCACTTTTCCAAATACCTTGGTTTGCCTTTGAAGATTGGTCAGAACAAATCCAAAGTCTTTGAATATATTGTGAATGTTGTGCAAAAGAGAGTTTCTGGTTGGAACAGACCAATGTCACAGGCTGCTAGAACTATTATGGTGAGTAGTGTGCTACAAGCTATTCCTTGCTACTCTACGACGCTTTTTCTTCTGCCAAACACAGTTGTTTCCAAATTAAACTCCATTATCTCAGGTTTTTGGGGGGGGTTAATAATTGTTCTAAGCCTATGTATTGGATAAAGTGGAGTAAGGTGTGTAAAAAAGTTGATGATGGTAGGTTGGGTTTTAGGAATGTGGAAGAATTCAATAAAGCTTTACTTACTAAGCAGCTTTGAAGAATTATTTCATTTCCGGAATCTCTGATGGCTAAGACTCTTAAAGCTCTCTATTTCCCCAATTGTAGTGTCACAAATGCGCCTCTTCCTTTGAAGGTTAGTCAGATTTGGAAATCTTTGCACCCAAATATCAGTCTCCTTAAAATTGGGATAAGGAAGCAGATAGGAAATGGGATTTCGGCTCCATTTTGGGACTTTCCTTGGGTTCCTAGACCTGAAGCTTTCCACATAATTTCCCAAAATAACCCCCCTAATTCTTATAGTTTCATGGTTGCTGATATTATCCACCCACACCTTGGTACTTGGAACACTAAAAAACTTAGCCAATATCTCAGCTCCTCAGAAAGTACTTTTATTAGTTCATTACCCTTGTTCCCACACAAGAATGACCAGTGGGTCTAGCACTATACAAAAGATAATATTTGTTCTATAAAGTCCGGATTTAATCTGATTCGAAATGCCAAGAAAGAAGGTCAGGCCTCCTTACCAAATGCTTGGTCCACTCTTAGTAAGAGAATCGACAATGACTTGTCTCCTCCTCGGGCAAGACTAATTATATGGAAATTTATGAATGGCATTACTCTCTGTCAAGGCAATATAGGTAACAGAATTGGTGGCAATACAAATTGTTTCTTTTGTGGAGAGAAAGATACTCATGCTCACTATTTTTTTAAGTGTTGCTCTGTTACTGAAATTTGGAGCTCTAGTATTAACCTTCAGATTGTCCCAAAATCTGAAGGTGGTGCAGTTATTGATTGGTTTAATGAGCAAGCAAACCATTGGGGGAAAAAGAAGCTGGCCTCAATTATTAACAAAATGTGGGTGATCTATGATGCTAGGAATAGATGTAGGCATGATAATTCTCTGGCTTGGTGGACTGTGATTGAGAAGAATCTAGCTTATATTGAGGCTTACAAAGTCACTATAAAAGCGCAACCAAAGAATATGTCCGCAACAGTAAAATGGAAGCCTCCTCCTGGATTCATTTCAGTCTCCTTTGAGGTGTTCTCGAAGAAGAACCTCCCTTTCCAGATTGGTGGCTTATTCAAGAACGGTGAAGGCTCCACTTCTAGCGTATAACAAGATGATGACAAGCACTTGCAAAGTGTAGTTTGCAGTTATCAAAGCAACACAAATTGCAGTGGAACTCGCTATCAAATGGGGTAATCACAGCATCTGCTTTGATAACTTGAAAGAGGATTACTTTCAAATTATGTTCGGTGATGGTAATGACCACATATTAGAGGTAAAAGAAGGAAGGATCTGTTTAAGGAATATTTGCAACTCGCTTACTAGCTACACATGTAATACCTCTATGTTTTTTAATTTTCCTACTCTACTAGCTGCTAGAACATTTAATGGGTCACCTTCAAATGTTAAAGTGTGGGAAGGAAATCAGTTACCTTACCGCATAGTTATAGCTTGTATTTTGGACAAGGAATTAAGTTTGTGATTCGGTTCTGGTTAGTAATGGAAGATGCAGGTTTAAATAAAAAAAGAATTGTAATAGGTTTTCTGTTCTCAGTGCTCTTTTATACACGTGTGGCATTATTCTTAATGGTGCCCTGTAGACAGTAGGCATTGTATTTATAAAAAGATGGTGTCTGCTGCAAATGCACTATTAACTTGCCATGAACTGTTACAGAAGCTGAAGCTACAGGGATAAATAATGATCATAAAGCCTACGATTTATTTCCACTTGAATCGGTTGATTAAAGCCTACGGTGAGCTGAACCGAATTGGTCCAATTCCCATGTCTAACTCAGAGGTTGAGGACTTGCAGCATTAGATTTTAAAGTTACTGTAGTGTCGCTCTCTAATTGAGGCGTTTTGAGGGTGATTTCAAACCCTAGCTAGGTAAAGTTTCTACGTATTGTCCTTTTGGAGACGATTTGGGGGGTTACCCTCTTGGAATTTTTATGACTTCAGCGGAATTGTTCGCTTCATCAGCATCGTCATCTTCAGCAATTTCATCCTCGGTGTCATGACACTCAACTACTCCAGTACGGATCAAAATACTTGAAGATCCAGAGCGATTAGGTACAAGCCTTCTTCAATTTCCTGTTTGTTGATCTTGTGGCCAGTTAAAGGAGGATTCAGTTGAAATCGAGCCCAACCCAAGCTCGCTTTCCGGTTGTTGTTAGAGACATCTAGGTCGGTCTCTCTATTCTATCTGCTGGCAGTTTTCTTCCCCTGCTTTGTTTTTGCTTGTGGTCGAAGGTGATTTCAAATCTAGGAGACAGAAGATTTTGGGTGCGGTGCTCCAGCTCGTCAGTTTTCAGGGGAGTGATGGGATTCCCATTGAGTTGCAAGAATTGGACGTGAATAGTTGTCTGAGTAGTCTATCAGTGTGATTGCTCAACTCAGCTCAGATTTGAATATATAGGGAAGGTACGAATTCGTTCTCTTTTTGAGGTAATTTTGGAGGCAGTTAAGGTTCAAACCCTAGACAGGAAAGTTAGGATATCATTACCAATGAGACATCAGTGAGACGATTGCCGATTAGGGGTCAACCTTTTGAATCCTCTTTCCATCTGTGGTTATTTTCTTGGCTGGTAATGGATTCTGGTTCTACCCTGGGTTGTTTGGTGGACGTGGGTCTTGTTATTGCTCTATATTGTCTTGCCTCTGCAAAAGCTAATTTCCCCTATAGGCAAGTAATTGTGAGCTATTGAAAGATCTGACTTGGTTAGGTATACTGACTGGTTGTGACTCTTTGGTTGCAGAGGAGTGGTTCTTCAAGAGTGTGTGTATTTTGGTAGGAGTGATGACTTGTATATCTCTCAATTGTAGGGGGCTGGGTAATTCCAATTCGAGGTTTTGGATGAAGAGTTTAATTGACGCTCATAATCCGAGTATTATTTTCTTGATGGAGACTCACAAAACCCAAGAAGATATGGTTGGTTTTTTCCGATTTTTCCCCTCGTATTGTGGGGAGGCAGTTAGTAGTAGAGGAGGAAGTGGTGGTTTGGCTTTGATGTGGAGAGTTGGCATCGGTACAAAGATCAAGCAACTAAATTCTTCCCCACATCATATGTCAGTGGAGGTTGCTTTTTAGGGGGGTATCCCTTTCATCTTCACGGGTTTTTATGGGTGGGCAAATTGGAAGTTTAAGTACCTCTCTTGGAAGCTGCTAAGAGTAATAAGAGATTATATTAGTCTACCTTGGATAGTGGTTGGGGATTTTAATCAGATTTTGTATAACTATGAAAAAACTAGTGGGAAAAGAAGGCATGAAAACCAGATGGAACCATTTATAGACAAGCTGTTGCTTATTGTGATCTTCAGGACATGGGGTTCTTTGGTGAGGCTGGTACATACACCAACTGTCAATTGGACGCGAAATACTCAATAAGCAGATTGGATAGAGTTTTCAGCTGCCCTCTTGGCATGCAGTCCTTTCCAAACCTCTCTGTTTCAACATCTTCCACGTGAGAATTCAAATCAATGTCCAATTCTCATTAGATTCTTCAGTAACCATAAAGCTCCAGGTAGAATTTTTATATCTGAAAATGGGTGGTGTGTGGAGGAGAAGTGTAAGTCTATTGTCCAAGAAGTGTGGGGTAAGAATCATCTGAATCTGGGGCAGAAGTTTGATGAATGTGCTAGGAAGTTATCTTAGTGGAAAGGATGGTCCATTAAAACAATTAAGTGGAAGATTTCTGTTAAGAAGAAGGAGCTAGCTGAGTTTTCGAAAGCCCCTCTTACTTCGGGCATTGAAAATAATAGAAAGAGACTCCTTTTTGAAATTGAGTTGCTTGCAATGAAGGAAGAAATCTGGTGACAACAAAGGTCAAGAGTCTCTTGGCTAAAGGAGTGTGATAGGAATACAAAATTTTTCCATACTAAGGCCTCGTATGCCAAGAAGACTAATTACATCTTCGGACTTAAGAATGAGAATGGGGAGATGTGTTATGGCTGGGATCAGATTGAGGAAATCTCCAGAAGGTATTACCAGGATCTGTTCCCGTCTTCTAATCCTTCCGGGGAAAGTGCTTTGAGGATGCAGTGAGAAACAAGCTCTCTCCCTCCTCCATATTGGATCTTAATGCTCCTTACTCAGCTCAAGAAGTGTTTGAAGCTGACAAAATTCTAGGTTCAGACAATTCTCCCGGTCCTGATGGTTTCAATGGTAAGTTTTTCAAAGCGTATTGGAATACTGTGGGACCTCATATCACCTCCACGGTTCTTGATGTGTTGAGAGGTGGATACCTTCCTGAACACTTAAATGACTACTTTAAAGCCTTGATCCCTAAAATAAAAGGAGTTGTTAGTATTGATAACTTTAGACCCATAGCCCTCTGCAATTTTACCTACAAAATCATCTCCAAAATCCTAGCCACAAGAATTCAAACTCTTCTTCCTTCTCTCATTTCTGAAAATCAATCAGGTTTTGTAAAGGGCAGGTTGATTTCAGATAATATCATCCTTGCTGGTGAGCTCCATCATTATTTAGAGAAAAGCTTAGCAAAAAAAGAGGGTTCTTTGCTCTGAAAACAGACCTTAGTAAGGCTTACGATAGGCTGGAGTGGGGGTTTATCTTCAAAATCCTCACATCTATGAGCTTCCCTCCAAACTCGTTGACCCCAGTCATGAATTGTATTTCCTCGGCTAGATGTGCAGCTATCGTCAATGGGTCCCCAGGTCAGTTTTTTAAGCAATCAAGGGGCATTAGACAAGGTGATCCTCTTTCTCCCTTTTTGTTTATCTTGGTGCAAGAGGCTTTATCTAGTTACCTGAATAAAGCTGACCTTGCGGGAGATTTTAAAGGTATAAGAATGAAGTTCGATAGTCCTTCTATTTCTCATTTAGCTTTTGTCGATGATGTGACTTTCTTTGGGTGTGCTTCGGTTGATAACGCAACCTTCCTCCATATTACTCTTCAGAAGTTCCTCATAGCCTCTGGTCATCACATTAATCTTGATAAATCAGAGATACTTTTCAGTAAGAGATTGGCTAGCCATCAGAAGCACAGTATCTCCAATGTTCTATGGGTGACAGAAGTGTCTGGTTTCTCAAAGTATCTTGGGCTTCCGTTGAAGATAGGAAGAAACAAATCCCAAGTTTTTGAGTATATTATTAGTGCCATCCAAAAAAGAGTTGCCTCATGGAGTACTCATATGTCCCAAGCGGCAAGGACGATCTTGGTGAGTAGTGTCCTCCAAGCTATTCCTTGCTATTCTATGACCTTGCTCCTTCTCCCTAAGACGGTTGTTGCCAAAATTAATTCTACTATAGCAGGATTCTGGTGGGGTGGAAACAAAAACTCTAAGATCATGTTCTGGTTGAAGTGGAGAAATGTTTGTAGTAAAACCGATGCTGGAGGGTTGGGCCTCAGGAGTATTGAGGATTTCAACAAAGCTCTGCTCATAAAACAGCTGTGGAGAATTATTTCTTCACCAGATTCTCTCATGTCAAGATCTCTTAAAGCCATCTATTTCCCAAATGGGTGCGTAACAAAAGCTAAACTTCCATCCAAAGCCAGTCAGATTTGGAAATCATTGTTTTCCAACATCAGTTTATTAAAAGCAGGTATTAGGAAGCAAGTAGGGAGTGAGTCTTCTACTTTGTTCTGGGACTTTCCTTGGGTGCCTAGACTAGGTGCGTTTCACATTATCTCGCAAAAACCCCCCTTCATCCTCTTCTGCCGAGTTGGTCACTCATTTCGTCAATCCAAGTCTTAATAGTTGGAACACACAAAGATTGCAACAGTCGCTCAGCACCATAGAAAGTAATTACTTTGCCTCCCTACCTATAAACTCCACACAA
Source organism: Limonium bicolor (assembly GCA_023374045.1). Lineage (NCBI taxonomy): Eukaryota > Viridiplantae > Streptophyta > Magnoliopsida > Caryophyllales > Plumbaginaceae > Limonium > Limonium bicolor. The sequence continues at coordinate 112,392,754 of CM041777.1, read as the reverse complement.
AATGACTACTGGGTTTGAGAATTCACTAGAGATAAAAAGTACTCGGTAAAATCTGGTTTCAATTTGATTCAGAAGGTTAATGAAGATGGTCAGTTGTCTCTGCCTAATTGTTTTTCTCTCCTTAGAAACTGAATTGATAAAGATATCACTCCTCCTCGAGCTAGAATGGTGTTTTGGAAATTTTTGAAAGGAATTACCCCATGTCAAGGGAACATAGGTAACAGAATTGGTGGTGCTACTGCTTGCTTCTTTTGTGGGGACAAAGATACTCCTACGCATGGTTTTTTCAAGTGTTGTGCGATCACTGATATTTGGGGTCTTAGTATCAACCTTCAAAGTGTTCAAACTAATGAAGGTGCTGCTATTGCTGATTGGTTCATTGATCAAGCAGGAGTGTAGGGGAAGGAAAAGCTCTCCTCTGTTATCAACCTTATATGGGTGATATATGATGCTAGGAATAGATGTAGACATGATGCAGATCTAGCATGGTGGAATGGGATTGAGAAAAACCTTGCTTATATTGAGGCTTTCAAACCTGCTATTAATATGAATTCTCAGGAACTCAAAGAGGGGGCCATATGGAATCCCCCACCCCCCAGGTTTTGTCTCTGTCCCCTTGAATGTCTTCACAAGAAGGAATCATCCATACCAGATTGGTGGTCTTTTGAGAAACGTGGAAGGAATTTCAATTCTAGCTTTCAACAAGAAGATGTTAAGCACTTGCAAAGTGCAAATTGCTGTTATCAAAGCGGCTTGTAATGCAGTGGAACTTACTATTTCAAGAGGTAACCATTGTGTCTGTTTTGATAATATCAAGGAGGAGAATCACAAGATGTTGTCTTGGGACTGAAAATGATCACATCATAGAGATCAAGGAAGAAAAATTGAAGCTTACAAATTTGTGTAATTCACTTAATAGTTATGTTTGTAATAGCTCAAAGGACTATTTTAATTTTCCCAGTATGTTAGCTGCTAGAATGTTTAATGATTCCCCTCGGGTTTGAAAGTGTGGGAAAGAGATTTCATTCCTTATAACATTATTAGTGCTTGTCTCTTGGACAAAGAGTTGAGTCTGTAACATGAAATGTTTGATAATGAGAATTTGCAGGAAGTTGTAAAAAAAACTCAGAGGTTGAGAATAGTGGAGCTTATCACCAGGGATTTGAATTAAACTTACGACCACCGCAGTCAGTAATCCCCAATTTGCACACAATCAGCAGTGACAAATTCTTTTTCTGCTGGCTAACCATTATCATTTTTCCTTGCTCTTAGTATAGAAACAGGGATTTGAACTAACCTTACGACCACTGCAGTCAATAACCTAATATTGCCACCTGTATGTAATATTCGGTAAACAGAAACATCAATAATGTATGGAAAAAGTCTCTAGGTAACATATTTCAGAAAAACCCTCCAAGTTACATATCTTCTGTACAACAAACAACATCCCAGGTTCCCCCAGCGGTCAAATGGAAGGTTCTCTCTTACCCAGACAAAATATCTTCTTAAACATCATCGTATTGAGCCTTTTTTTCTTACAATAAAGGAAATGGATTCCTTCCATATGATTTTGCGGGGGGGGGGGGGGGGGGACAATTCTTTTGCGCTTCAATCTCCATCCCTGGGGACCGACCTAAGCTAGACTCGTGTACCAGGCAGCAATTTACACAGTCGTGTATATAAGATCTGATACTAGCACACACACACACACGAGGACAAAAGCTTCTTTAACTGCTAGGGTGGGCAGGCACAGATTGGAATATATATGTTCCAGAGTCTTTACACCTGTGTGTGATCACTCCGACAATAGGAATAGGTTGCAGAGTCTTTCGGGTGCTTTCAAGTCTTCGCCTGATAGTGGATGCAAGAGGTTAATTGGTTTAGAACTCTACCAAATATATAAACCGAAGGGAAAGAAAATACGTGGTGCCAAAGAAAAGTAAAAGAGTGTCAGTCATACTTTGTATAATTGCAGAAGAATGGATCCCCCTCATCACATAATAAGCCCACAAAATTTTTCTCCTTTGTATCTGCATAAATGATATGATAGCAGCCACATTATATATTAACCGAATCACATCCTTCAATGTAATATCTGATGTGTTGAACTAGATTATTCAAGTCCAAGTATGGTGAGATCAAGGGGATATAATCCAAAAGACGTTATGATGATCCAGAATGAATACCCACCTCCTCATTTTCTTCACTAGAAAGTTGAATCTGCATCTCCATCCCTTGTTGTCATCGCTTTGTTGCTTGTAATGTAGCACTCATTCCAACCAAGTCCACAAGCAGTGAAACAACCCATGGGTCCTTGACCGTCTACCACACTTTTTAATAAGTAAGACATATATTAAAGGCCTTAATATGACAAACGCCTCTGCCATGAGAAAGAAAGCCCCGCTTACTGCAGCATAGCTACCTCAAACAAATGCAATACTAAGCAAATTTTCTTTGTCCAGCTTCATACAAGACAGATACTGATGGAAGCACAGAAACAAAACAAGACAAAAGAATAAACCATCAATATAGCACTACTTAGTCGGGGGACTATAAAGAATCCCAGAGAACAAAAGCTTCACAAAACCTGCTTCTGGTACGATCTCTGAAGATGAAAACCCTTCCAGAAGAAGCCAAGTGAGTCCCGGAAAAAGTACTTTGCATCAGAGAAAGAAAACTGTATTCACCTACAGCAGCAGAAATACAATGTGAAGTAGACCAGAAGTAAAGGATTTGCATTGCAGAATACAAAATCTAGTGGAAACTATATGAATGTATTACAGGGATTTACAAGAGCGTGCAGGTAGTATGCATAATCTAATTTACAGAAAAAGAGGTGCGTAGTATATATTTCACAGCACGGGCCAGATCACAATACCTGGATTACTAGTACTCAAAATCAGAAGTGTATCTCAGATTAAAATAGAGAAGATTGTCATTCCAATTCCACTCAGCAGCATACATATGATAAAATTAGGCTTGGGATAACAACTAGCTGAAAGGCTCAGGGACCTTTAACTTGGTATAGATTTTGCTCTGGTGATTTTGAATCCCCCAACACATAAATTCATAAGTTCACAGCAAAGCCTCCTCTTTAATTTTGCTATGAAAAGCATAATAATAAAATCAAACTTCCAAGGTGGTATGGCACCTCATCAGTTACCAATCACAAATCCATAGAAGACATGACACTCCAATTCAACTCAGAATACTTGCAGATAAGAAACCACTTGCAAGTTCAGTTGTTTATTATAAAACTTCACAAACAACATGAAACAGACTTCAATTAACATCACTGACTCAATATCGACATCCAACAACGATATAGCAAGAGAAGGAGAATTGAAAACTTGATCCCCTACACTTGCATCACTATCTCAGACAAACAACAAAGAGCAAAATGCTCAGCTGGAAGTTACCACAGTGTCATCCAAATCTTCAGTCAACAATGAGATATCAATTCTTCTACGAGGCAATAATAATAACACATGACTATGGGCCGGTCTGTTAGTATAGGCCCAGTTCTCTTTATGTATAGAAAAAAGGCTTGTTATTGTGTTAGGGTTACAGACATATATATATACAAGAGAATGTAAGACTTAGGTGAATAGTGCTGTCATAATACAATGAATATACATGTCATTCATCGTTAACAATTTTCATACGAATTCCTGATTCCTGCTTCTACATATACATTCGTATGGTATCAGAGCATTAATCACATTCCTAATTCAATACAATGTCGACATAATCAGTTGAAAATTCTAACTCAATCGGTGTTAGAGCTACAACAACTAATCTGCAAACATCTACCACACCAGCATCTACCTACTCCATTCCTTCGCTAATTTCTTCAGCTCACAACTTCTTCAAGTTGAGCGGAGACAATTACCCAACCTGGAGAAAGCAGGTTGAGCCCTATCTCAGAGGACATGGCTTATTTCATGTTGTTGATGGCACATATGTCACACCTGCAAAACAGGTAAATGGAGAAATTAATCCAGAATATTGAATTGGAAACAGATAGATCAAATGGTTATGTCTGTTATTACATGCTCTCTATCTCCACAAGTGTTAGGCCAAGTAGTAGATGGTCAGACATCAGCTGAAATCTGGAGTATTCTTGAGCAAACATATGCATCTACGACTAAATCTAGAGTTCAACAGCTTAGATTTTAGCTTATGAACTTAAAAAAGGAAGGAGATGATATTACCACATTTTTTAACAAAGCTAGGAGTTTAGCAACTCAGATTGCTGCAGCAGGATCCCCAGTTACTGATGAGGAGTTCAACAACTATATTCTCTGTGGATTAGGGAGTGATTATCTTCCCTTTATTACTTATGCCATGACTAGGGAGGACACAATGACACCATATCAACTTCTTTCTCAATTGATGACAATTGAGAATCAAATAAATTAGATATATCGCATCAGTCAAACAGAGAACACTGCTGATATTCATCTTAACAACACAATTACAACTCCTAAGCGTGATAACTCTTACTCTAACAGAGGAAGAGGAAACAACTCTAATAGAGGAAGAGGGGGGAGGACACAACAATAATAACTATAATTTCTCCTCTCGCGGGAGAGGTGGACGCTCCTATAATCAGACCCTTCTCACAGGTCAGGCCGACACTTGATAAACCTGTCAAGTTTGATTTAAGAAAGGTCATAATGCCCTATTATGCTGGCATCGATTTGATCATAGCTATCAGTCCACGTCAGAAGGGTGTGACAGCTCATAACACATTAGTTCACAGTTCTCATGGTGCTGGAGGATGGTTCCCAGACACTATGCCATAAACCACTTCACCAAAACCTCATTTCTTATCCTGCTGGCTACCAATCTACCAAGGTCCAGAAACTGTTGCTATTGGGGATGAATCCACCATTCCTATTCAGAATTATGGCACTGGTTCTCTCACTCTACCCTCTGGACTGTTCACTTTGTCTAAATTACTTCATGTACCTCAGTTAACTAAGAACCTTCTTTCTGTAAGAAAGTTCTGTCATGACAATAATGCTTATTTTGAGTTCTATCCTTCTTATTTCTTAATTAAGGATCTCAACACTCGGAGGATACTTCACAAAGGGGGTTCTAAAGAAGGGCTCTGTCATTTGACTGAAGCTGATTCCACTGCTCAAACCAGCTATGCTGCATATTCTACTACTGTTGTTTTAGCCAAAACTTGGCACTGTAGTCTTGGCCATGCTTCTGATTGTATTACTGCTTTTACTTTGAATAAATATGGTCTTCCTGTGGCTTCTAAGCCTAAGAACCTTGGGGTGTGTTTTGGTTGCTGTCAAGGAAAGCTACATGCTCTTCCTCCCCCTATCCCCTTCTGTTAGCTCTTCCCCCTTTGAACTTTTATATATGGATGTTTGGGGACCTGCGGCTGTTACAACCACTGATGGATCTAGATACTACTTGTCTATACTTGATGATTATACCAAGTTTTTGTGGCTCTTGCCCACTTTACCCACTCTTTCCTCTCCACCTCCTACAGATCATGATTTTGATCTGCTTCACAAAACACCAACCTCATCTTCATCCTTATTACCCTCTGCTACTACAGATTCTCTACCCACTACCCATTCTCCCACATACCCTCATACTACAGCTGACACATACCCTCATACTACAACTGACTACTCCTCTCCAGCAACTCCCTCATCTCCAGATTCACTCTCCTCACCTCCCACTATACCAACACCTTCCAATTCCTTTTCACCTCCCTCCTCTCAAACATCACAAGATTCAGCCTCTCCTCCACCTTCTCAACATCAAATGATTACTCGAGCTAAGGCCAACATCTCTAAACCACTCATTCGTACAGATGAGACCATTAATTGGAACATCACCTCTACCAGTCTACACCCTCAGAATCTATACCCTCAGAACCCTCATTCAAAGAAGCCCTTCTTTATCCTTGTTGGCAGCAGGCTATGCACACAGAAATACAAGCTCTCACCTCTACTCATACATGAGATCTAGTCCCCCCCTCCTACTCATGCCAACATTCTTGGCACCAAGTGGATACTTAAGACTAAGTATACTACTGATGGTCAGATTGAACGCAGGAAAGTCAGGTTAGTTGCTCAAGGGCACACTCAATCCTATGGGTTAGATTATTCTGACACTTTCAGTCCAGTGATCAAACCAACTACCATTCGTGTTGTCCTATCTATTACTACTAGCCTTCATTGGAGTTTTAGGCAAATTGATATTCAAAATGTCTTTTTACACGGGGATATTAAGGAGGACATCTATATGAGACAGCCACGGGGCTTTATTTATCAATCCAAACCTCACTATGTCTGCAAACTTAAGCGTTCTCTCTATGGTCTTAAACAGGCAACTAGAGCATGGTTCTCAAAATTATATGATGTTCTTCTCTCTATGGGTTTCACTCCCTCTAAAGCAGATGCCTCTCTGTTTATCTATTCTTGGCATAATCATCTCATCTATGTTCTGGTGTGTGTAGATGATTTTATAATCATTGGATCCTCCCCAAACCTTATTGACAAATTTGTGGCTCGTCTATCTGAGTGCTTTCTTGTTCGGGACTTTGGCAATCTAGCCTATTTTTTGGGCGTGGAGGTTGAACACACAGTCTTAGTCAGACAAAGTATATCAATAATCTGGTTCACCGCCTCAAATTACAGAATAGTCGCCCCACTACCACACCTATGGCGGTCACTAATTCTACCTCCCCTACCGAGACTACCCTCTTTGATAACCCCACACTGTTTCGAAGTACTCTTGGATCTCTACAATATCTCTCTTGCACTCGTCCAGATATTGCATACTCAGTTAACAAATTATGTCAAAATATGTACAATCCCACAAATCTTCACTGGAAAGCTTTAAAGAGGGTTGTTCCCCCATCTCTTTGGCCGCATATACAGACTCTGACTGGGCGCCTTCTTCTCCTGACCGCAAGTCCACCGCCGCGTATTATGTTTTCCTCGGTGACAACCTCGTCTCCTGGTCGCGTCGAAAAAACAACCGGTGGTGGCGCGCTCTACTACGGAAACTGAGTTTCGCGTGGTGGCCAACGGAGCTTGTGAGTTTCTCTGGATCCAACATCTTCTTCGTGAATTGACAATCTCTCTATCGCATCCTCCTCTCATCTGGTGTGATAATGTTTCCGCTACTTACTTTGCTCAAAACCCTATTCTTCACTCTCGGATGAAACATGTGGTGTTAGATTTTCTTTTTGTCAGAGAAAGTACAACAAGGAAGTCTTCGGGTGAGTTTCATTTCTAGTCAAGACCAGCGCGCCGACATGCTTACTAAACCCACGCCCTCTTCTGTATTTTTACACAATCAGTCCATTCTTGGCCTTGTCCCATATGGACCGAGGGGGAATAATAACACTTGACTATGGGCCGGTCTATTAGTATAGACCCAGTTCTCTTTATGTATAGAAAAAAGGCATGTTATTGTGTTAGGGTTACAGTCATATATATATATATATACAAGAGAATGTAAGACTCGGGTGAATAGTGTCGTCATAATACAATGAATATACATGTCATTCATCGTTAACAATTTTCATACGAATTCCTGATTCCTGCTTCTGCATATACATTCGTAAATAACCCACGTGCCAGCCTAGATTCAAAGTAATTTTCCTAATACCCGATCAGTGGAGCTTTGTGAAACAAGAGAAAGTAACTCATTGGCTTTGCTTCTAAAATGCGCACTCCTCAACACGGAGCTCTCGGAAGTAGATATTGAGCATCTGAGTCAAAGGTGAACCTTCCACAATATCTAACCGATTTTCATGAAATTCAATGCACCGGAGTAAAACTATTCATCTCCAAACCCGACAGCAGATAATTCAATAACCAAGACAAAACCGAATCAAAGCAACCAATAGCCACAAAGAATCATATAAGCAACGCAAAAATCAATGAGAGAACAAATCTATATGATTTATAAGCTATCGATTCAAAGGCGTAAGGAGTCTTCTTACACTAGCTAGTGATTCCAGTGAGTAAATATAGTTTTTATTCCAGCGAACCCAATTGTTGTACGCCTCCATTAGTCTCGTTCGATGTTATTTTTCACTTTATTCAATTGATGAAAAGTAACGTCAACTATAGTCTGCTTAACACATATATAGAGCAGACTAATACAAGATATAAGGCACGTACTCACTACATACATATATGTATATATTCCTGCATATACTAACACCCCCTCAAGTTGAGAGGGATTTGAAACTACTCTTAACTTGTCTAAACCTTCTCTGTGTTGTTGACCATTGAGTGTCTTTGTGAGAATGTCTTCTGGTTGAGAGTGAGCAGGAATATAATCCACCGTAACTGTTCCTTCTTGAAGAAATCTCTGACATAATGAATGTTTATGTCAATGTGCTTGGTTCTTTGGTGATCTACGGGATTCTTTGCTATGTGGACCACTGCCTAACTGTCTGATTTGATCGGAACAGGTGTAACTTCATGAACTCCGAGCTCAGCAAGTAGGCGAGTGAGCCAATCAATCTCTGTGCATACATCTCTTATGGAACGGTATTCCGCTTCAGCTGAAGACAATGAAACCGTTGACTGTTTCTTCAATTTCCAGGTGATTAAGCTTCCTCCAAACCGAATGATGAAGTCGCTAACGGACCTTCTGGTGAGCTTGCAACCCGCCCAATCCACATCACAAAAGGCCTCCAAGTTGTAGTCCGCATTCTGTTTGAGCAAGATGCCAAAGCAAGTATCCTAGAGTGTAGAAAGCAAGTTGAAGATGTGATTCAGTGGGTGAGTGCTAAAACTAGATAAGAAACTGAACAGAAAAAGCTATGTCAGGACGTGTATGGCATAAAAATTTTAATTTTCCAACTATCTTCCTATATATCGTAAGATCATCTAAAACCTTGCTATCAGATTTTGTGTTCCTAACCGTTGGAAGTGGGCAAGATCGTTATCTGATCTTATCAGAACCAAATTCCTCAATAGGTTATCAATAAACCTTTTCTGATTCAAAACAAGACCTCCAGGAACTTTGAGAAATTGAATGCCCAAAAACAGATTGACTAAACCCAAATCTTTGATTTTAAAAGTATCATGCAGAAAGCACTTAAGAGAGTTAATCTCTTCAATGTCATCACCAGTTATAGCAATATCATTTACATATATAACAAGGTAAACAGATCGATCACCTTGTAGCTTGTAGAAAAGGGGGTAATCGTTCTTAGATTGTACATAACCTCTTGTCTTCAGTGTGCTGTTCAGATTTGCACTCCACTATCGTGAGGCTTGCTTTAAACCATATAAGGACTTCCTCAACCTGCACACTTGATTAGATCAATTAGTAACTAACTGCATATATATTTCCTCATCCAAATCCCCATGTAAAAACGTATTATTAATATCAAGCTGGTAAATATCCCAATGTCTCTTGACATCAACAGAAAATAACATTTTAATAGTAGTAAGTTTAACAACTGAAGAGAATGTCTCTAAATAATCTACACCTTATTTTTGGGTGTAACCCTTTACTACGAGTCTTGCTTTGTACCTCTCTACACTACCATCAGCTTTGGTTTTAACTTTAAAAACCCATTTGCAGCCTGATAAGTGCAAAATATATATACATTTAGGGCTTTGATTCTTCCTAATCTCACAACAATTCATGTCATATTTCTTACTTATCATATGTTTTTTCTTATATATATGTTTTGATATGAACTGATATATTTTATGTGTCAAATGTATAAAAATATATTGAAAATGCATATATTACTTCACAAGCTTCGTAACGCAACAAACGGGAAGAAAAACGGAGTCCGGACGAAGAATCTAGGCCCAAAACAAGTTGACACATCAACCTATCTAAACATGAGTCCGGACGCAGCTGTCAGAAGTCGATAATACACATTTTTAAGAGATAAAAATCTCTACTTTAGATATAAAAGGCACCTAGGGTTAGAAAAACAAACATGCTACTCACGCCTTCTGGCAGAGGCTTATGCCTCTCAACAATTCTCCTCACTCATCACGCCATTATTGCATCACCACATATCCATAATCCACCATTGTTGCATCGACGTGAAGATGAAGTCGGAGCGGGGAGCCGGAGTCAAACTTGCTAACAAGAGTTTTCTCTATCATTCCTCTTATTTCGTTTAATGTCGTTATTTGTTATATTTGTTATTTTTATAATTATGTTTGAGTAGTTAAACTAGCTCCCCGGATTGGGGTAGCAAACCGGATCTTTTAATCTTTTCTCTAATTATAATTGTAGTAGTTTAATTCTTGTTTTTCATGCGCTTTAATTCTCTAGCTAATTATTAAAGCAATATTTGTAGTTTCCTAATCAAAATATGGTGCTGAGATTAGTTAACAAGACATAGGAAGTTAAACCGGATTAACGACTAGAAGTATGGTTTGCCTATAGGTTAATCTGTCTCCAATAGGAATTGGTAATAAAACAATTGGTTAGAATTCACTTGGGCATGGTTTGTGGCTTGTTATTTCTGTCAGTTAGGATTCGTTATATAGGGACCGGTCAACGAATTAATTAAGATTCCTGAGTTTATTGCAGAATTAGGGAATAGTTTATAAATAGATTAATAAAGTGAAGGTTTGCAGAACAATCCAGGATGCTTCCTTAGATTTTAGAGTTTCAATATTTATTTCTTTATTTAGTTTTTTTTACCGTTTTATATTTTGTTATTTTATATTTGTTAGTTGAGTCTTTCTTTTTAGGGAAATTTCACCAAATAACACTAAGTTTTTGCTTAATTCATGATATGCCACTGTGTTTCTAAAATTACATAGGATAACACTGAGTTTTTACTTATTTCACCAGATAACACTCTATCACATATTTCGTTAACTTCTCCGTTAATATCCCTAAAAAAAACTAAACTACCCTATTATTAGTTAAACTAAGGTAGTATCTTATGGTATTTATCAATATGCCAATTCATTATGAGGCAATTAATTAATAACAAGAGTATTTTTGTCATTTTCCAGGAAAAATAATAAAGAAGTTAACAATAGAGTGTTATCTGGTGAAATAGATAAAAACTCAATGTTATCCTGTGTAATTTTAAAAACACATTGGTATAATTAAGCAAAAACTCAATGGTATTTGATGAAATTTCCCTTCTTTTTATTAAATTAAGCAAACCTGAAGAAGTGACATTTCCTATTTTTTAGTTTAGTTTCTCAGTTAGTAAATAAATTGTCAATTAATTGAATGAGGTCCCTGAGATCGACAACCCTCACTCAATTCACTATTCTGCAAAACGATAGGTACACTGCCTAGGTAGAAGTATAGTAACACATATTTTGCGAGTACAACCTATAGGTTTTTTCTTGGGAGGTAACTCCACAATATCCCAAGTTTTATTTAATTCTAAAGCCTTAAACTCCTCATCTGTAGCCCGCTGCCAGTGACTAAAGCGAACAACACCCTCGAATGTGACAGATTCATAATAAGCATCTACATTTTGCATATGACTAAGGAGTGGTAAAGTTAAAACATCAACTTTCTGAGTATTAAGTAAAGAGGGAATAGTATGAGCACATAAAGCATTATCAGTCACTGAAGAACATACGTAATCATGTAAATGTGATGGAACCTTAACCTCTCTGCCAGATCTTGTATTGTTGCCACCCCTAGGAGAACATACTGCTCGCTGCTTGCCTGGCTGTTCAGAAGTTTCCATGTACTCACTAGTGCAGAAAAGGTTTTTAACCACAGATATTTTGCCTAAAAACCACGGTTACAAACCGTGGTATATACTCACGTCACATATAAAAAATAGCTAAAAATCACGGTTCGTAACCGTCGTTTAAAGTAAGAATAAAAACCATGGTTTATTAAAACCGTCGTTTAAGACTGTTTTCTGTCGCGGTCTCACCGACTTTATACGACGGTTTGGTGGATGAACCGTGGTATATAGGCCGGGTTCGATACAGTCGATTCGTGGTTAATCTCATTTTTCAAAAAAGTAAAAGACAAGTGTCAATTGTTGATTGGACAAATAGAGAACCATGGTACACATGTTAACCCCTTATTCACTAACCACACTGAGCTCTAAGAAATCGCAGCTCTGGCTGCGTTTGCAGGCAAACATCGAACGCACCCATAGTTCATTTTATACGACGATTTCTGAGAAAACCGTGGTATAACGCCTATTAAAAACGACGGTTTTCCAGTACTCCTATTAATAAATCAAACTTAACTCGAACAAACTGAATTCATCTGACCTCATCTAACCCAAACTGAATTCTGTGCGATTTAAAATCGAACCAAACCCAAACCAAACCCGAGCCGATCGATCAGAATAGTCATCTCTAACTTCAATATATTTGCCTTCCCAAAATCGTGCATTTTTTTAGGGTTTTGTATTTACCGCGTAGAAACCTCTAAAAAAAATTTCAGTGTCATCTCATTCTATTCCGTTTCATTTGCTCTAATTTTAGTTGTTCAACCATACACAACTCTCAGATTCGCATCAGCTCCACTTTGTACGGTTAGAAGAAGTGAACAGCGTCGTGGAGATTCCGTCTGGTTCATGTGGCGGATAGCTTGAGACCTAAATCACTAAACACATCGGAAGTAGGCTGCTTGTGTCTTCTTTATTTTCGTTATAATTCTGAAACTTTTCCTCGGATACTTCAAGATATAAATTCAGCGATGCAGCTTACTCTCGAGTTTGGGTACTATTCTTTGCCAACCTCAATAATGAGCTTTATTGGAATCTTTATATTTCTGGATTTTGATTTTGCAGCCTTAATGCAGTATTGAATTCGGGTACTAATCTTCGCTTTCCACAATGATGAACTTTACTTAAATCTTTTCGTTTCATGATTTCCCTCTCTGAAATTTCCTTAAAGTATTTCTGCATAGATAATGATGCTATAGGTCCCTGTATGCTGTACAAAGTTGGTGTTATTACCTTATATTATAGTGTTTTAGGAGAGAGGCGGAGGTGCCAAAAATTTTATGCGTACTGCGTATGATCTCAGGATGATGATGAGATGAAGTAAAGTCCTGTTAGTATATCTGTTGCTATGTTGGGAGTTGACTATGCAGTCCCAGTCCCTAGTTTGGGAAAATATTAACTGAACAGCTTATGATCTTAGGATGAATGGTCTGTAATGCCTGGATATTAGGTTTACTTCTTCCCCCTTTCTGATCAGAAAGAATATTGTTTTGACCTGGGTAGCTTTATTCTTCTTTTTCAAGTCATGATAAGAAGTAATGATGTGCTCGGTTTTTGTATGCATAGATAGCTAAAAGAAACTACTAAATCATAATTGAGCATGCATATGGTGTCTAGCTTGGATCTTTGTAATACCCCTTTTGTGATACGAAACTGATTTACTAGTTTATAAATTGGGTAACTTCAATCAAAAAGTGATTTGTATGTTTAAGTAGTACATTTCTATAGCAGCTGCAACATGTTTGTGTCCAGTATATGATATAGAAGCAAACAATCTAATGCAGTGACAAAACTGTCTTGATTACACAATTTTTGAGAAATAAACCACATTTATCTTGCTTGACGGTGCCTTCTATGATTGCTGAGCTCATTTCTTGATGAACTGAAAGTTCAAGTAGGCATGTTTTGCTCTATGGTGTAAGAGAGCAACTATCACAAAGAGAGTAGGTATGTCTTACTTGAATTGAACTGATTTGTAACTGCTACTAAATTGTCTTGTTTTTACTTTGTAGTGGAGGATTGGAGCTTCTTTGTGATTCAGTGAAAGTCCATAATGTCAGTATTGACCACCAAGATGGAGAAGATAAGGTGACATTTCCCTTTCTTTTCAGCTTGAATGTCACTTATATACTGCTGAACTTTTTATTTACCCTGAAGTCTATTTGATTCTGCTCTACAGTTTACAATGAAAAATTTGCTTTCCTGGGTTCGTACCAACCTGATAAAGGAGAGGCCCGAAATGTTTATGAAAGGGGATACTGTGTAAGTCTGCTATTTACATTTTGAAGGAGATACTGTGAACTGAGTTCACATGAGCACTTACCTTTTGAAAACTGACACTGGTAACAAGGATGAAACTTTGTTAGGTTAAGCGTCCAGCTTTTTGGTCAACATCATAAGTTTTCTTCAATAATCACATCATTTTGGTTTGACTAGTTGATGTAAATAAATTATAATCCCCTGCCCCTTTCCTGCTTCCCTGCTCCCCACTGTGATAGTCTAATTACTCCAAAGTGAGCAAGTTGGATTATTTGTTTTTGTACAAGTAGATTTTCTGATGAGCGTGAAATTAATATGGGTATGAAAGGATAGTTTGTTACATACGCTTTATTAATGCACCTTATTAATAGATAATGCGCTTCGCATGCAGAAGGCCAGGAGTTCTCGTTCTTGTTAACGACTGTGATTGGGAATTAAGTGGTCAGTTGGACACGACACTTGAAGAGAAGGATGTTGTAGTCTTCATATCAACCCTGCACGGTGGATGATCAGGGACAAATTTTTTTAATTGTCTTTTTTGTGTGATATAAGGAAGTGACAGTTTGTCATGATACAGAAACCAAATATCTATCTTGCAATCTCACGACAGTTAGTATCTCGACCAATATGTCAAATTGGCAACTCAATTGTTCCGTTCTATTTTGTTTTACTATAATGTAAGGTTTGTGAGACATTGTGTACTAAATTAGCACACTTGAGTTGAGATACTATATTAGCCCAAAAGCTCAAAATTGAACTCTGATTAACCTTTGATTGGCACTTCATACATGTTACACCAAGAGTTAAATTTAGGGCATCATCATTGCATAAATCACAGAGAAAAAAAAAAGGAATAAAGGCTACTGAAATTTGCAAAAAGTAATAAAAAATTTACACAAATGCAACAAAGACTGCATGCTAAGGATAACAAAAAAAAAAAAAATCCGGAAAATCATCCCCTTTTGCTTCATCTTTGCTCACATTTGAATTCTGCCCTTCTTGGGATCCATCAAAGTCTGACAAAAGGAAGTGAATGCACCCTTCAGTTCCAGCGGAAGGGGCAATGCTAAGGATGGAACCAAGTCCTTGCGGTGAGAGCCACCGCCATGAAACTCTTCAACTGTGTAAGGAAGGGCCAAAGCCTGTTGCCTCCTGTTGAGACCTTCAAGGACAAAGGAGAATGCTCCAAAAGTCGCACAGCTCTGAAGGAGGGCCTGGGGTGCTCCTGATGCCATAATAAGATTCACAAGGTTCAAAATTGCATTTCCTTCTAATTCTAAGAGACACAGAGAGAAGGAAATCTCAAAGTTTTGACATCAATTATCTAATCAAAACTTTTGTTCATTCAAAAGGAAAAGAATCCCCATCTTTCTCCTGACGGGAAGCTATATAATATGCAAACTGAAAAAACAATATAGCCTCTCCTCGCAAAAGAATGACATATCATTCGAATCTATTTGGCTCTTTCAGTGCGGGATTTGAAGTGTTATAATGAAAATGAACCATTTACAGTAACAAAGATTCAAATCATACGCAGCAGGAGCGAGTATACAGGGTACAAAAGCGCAGTTTATACTTCTGCTAGCCAAAAACAGATGCTACATACATACAGAACATGCTCAAACTAAAAGCTAGAATTGTATGAGATACCAGGGAAACTCAGGGCAAGGCCAGTGCAACAACCAGCTACTCCCGCATTAATAACTGCAAGGAAAAGTAGCATCATCATGTATGATGAAAAGAAGAAGAAAAAAAAAAACGGATATAGCCAGGACTGGAGATAGTAATTATACCATCTTTCCCTCTTATTCTCTTCAAAAAACACACCACCAAACTGTGAACACCGGATAGAATTGCAAACGTCTGTTTTCACACAATGAAGTATAAAACACATTTACGCTAGGACGAAAAGTTAATCTAGACTGTAGAATGATTAATAGTATATTATATCCTTGGCAGAACGTCCAGCTTCGGCAAAAGATCCCTTGAACCCCTTTTTGCTTATCAAACCAGAACCTATAATTTACAGCATCCATTAACTGAAGATTTGCAATCAATTTCTTAACCAAGTAATGAGCTTTATTAGAAAAGCTAAATCGAACCAGCACTCAATCCTGAGTTACGAAGTTCCCTATCCGGAATATCAGGATCCGACCCCTGAGCATAAACCAATGAGAAAGCCTAAACCCTAACAACAAACGACACCCAGGAAATTCTCTGAATAATCTGGATCTTTTCCAGGAAATTTCATACTAGTACTAATAATCCACTCTCCATCCAGGCGGACCTTCGATAACATTCTTTTTGTATTCACCAATATTCACCTATCAAAGCTTGCAAACGGGTCGACAACTAAGTTCGTAGTTCACCAATACAAAGACAAACACCGAGAAAGAGAGGAAGCGAGATACCGTAGCCAAAGATGGAGCCCATGAAAGCACCGCTGGCGGAGTCCGTGGCAAACCTGACAAGACAAAACAGCGGAGTAGGAGGGATTTGCTGATTCGCAACGCTTAGCGCGTTTGACGAATCGGGAGTAGGGTTAGGAATTGGGGTTTCATCGCCGGAAGACTCGGAATCGGTATCCTTGTTGGGTGTCACTGGAGTGCCCGCCATTGCCATCTCTCTATTCCCACGACTGATGCTATCCTCTACTCTTCCGTTTGGTTACGGCGAGAGTTGGCAGACCTGTTTTGTGATATTTAGTCGACTATTGGCAACTCAAAGGGCACCGTAAATGGGCATCGTAAGAACGACGTCGTGACGTAAATATCTCCTCATATTTATGGTATTATTAAAATGATTAATTTTTCATCCATTATAGTATTAATTTTTTACTTTTTCTTATTTATTTTTTCTTTTTTTTCTTAACCTTAATTTTTTTTTAAAGAGCAATATATATTGATCATGAAACGAGTCTGAGTACAAATTCCGGCATTATCCGGAGTTCATAAACCCGAGTGTTGGACAGCTCGGGCATGGTTAGCAAGACAATGCGATGATATGTTTGCCGCTCTAGAAATATAGAACCATAAAACATTATCGAAGCGATGTAATAGTGATAGGACGCGATGTAGGATAGTCGTTGTGGAAGGTAGTAGAGATGTGGTGCCCCTGACCTGTAGATAACGGACAACTTTTTTGTAATCGGAGAGTACCCTAAAAGAACGAAGACCCGATGAATATGCCATATTTAAAGCAACTTCTATTGTCGATGCCTCCGAGTCCGAGATTGTTGGGGTTCCCTTTGATCCCACACATCCAGCAAAATAAAGTTGATTCAGTGAGCGAGCAACGCATGCATAACCTATTCTTTCATGTGAATCTAGACTGGCATCCACCCAGAGCTCAATCATTTCAGGAACTGAAGTGCGATGATGTTGCAAAGCTGCAGAAATTGAGGTAGGGAAGGAGGAGGCCTGATGCAAGAAACTGTCTGCCTGACTCCACCCATGGTTTATACTCCGTGCTCGATTATGAGTTACCTGACATCGTGCAAACCAAATTTTCCATAGAAAACAAACAAAAGAACCAACCTTGGCCTTGACCTGGTGTGAGCAGTAAGCTTGAAACCAATCTTGAAATCCTTGGTCTGAGCGAACATCAGTGGGGAGAGCATGACCAAAGGAAGTCCAGAAAGGTTGGACAGCCGAGCATTGAAACAACGCATGCAACATAGTTTCATGTGAGCCACAATGAATGCATGCAGTTGACATAGCCACCTTGATTCTTTCCTGTATAACCTTTTTGCATGGTAGTTTTATGGTGAGCAGCTTCCAACCAAAGAGTCTAACACGGGGTGGGACATCCAGTGTCCAAATTTTGTTTAAAACAACCCGATGAGAGGCATCTGTTGAGCCACTGGGAGTGGAAGTATTCCGAATAGACAAGGCCGCATAATAAGCCAATTTAACCGTAAAAACACGTGATGGTGAGAGTCCCCAAAACCAATAATCCCTAAATGGCAGTGAAGGCGATACAGACAGAGGCAGGTGGATTTTGAGAATATCAACAATGTCATCTATGTCGCACCATTGTTGTAACAAATCAGTATTCCAACAGTTTGAGGGCGTTATGAGAGTTGCAACAGATGATAATTGACACACCCGTGGTGGAAGACCCCAGGTGAAGAGCTTTCCCCCCCGTTTATGTGGAAGCCAACGTTTTGTAATTTTGGTATCTTGTCCATTAACAATTGCTCTGCGACTACCAAACTCAACTAGATCCCGGACAGACAACAAAGAGCGTCATATTGGACTAGAAAAGGTAGCTGGAGTAACTGTCAGCCAAGAGTTCTGCCCCAAATACCTAGCATAATAGAACTGAGATAACAAAGATTCAGGCTCAGTAATAATGCGTCAAAGTTATTTTGCGAGAAGGGCACAATTGAAACATTGCAGGTCGCGAAAGCCCATCCCACCAGAGCCTTTATCCTCACAGAGTGAAGTCCACTTGGTCCATTGGATTACAGAAGAATGGGCAGCCCCACCCCACCAGAAGTTGTTAATGAGACGTTGAATTTGTTTTAAAAGGGTGCGAGGCAACAGAATAACGCGACATTGCATAGGCAGGAATTTGTTTTCTTAACCTCAATTGATAACCCAGTTTTTAGAGCTTTGTCAAAGAATGGGTTAGTTTTTGGTTTTTTAAAACAAGATACCTAATATTTGAAATTAGAAAATGTTAACAAATTACATTTTAGTTTGAGCTAATTTATAAATTATTTTTTAAGCTTAAAATTTTCATTCATTGCTACTAAACATTAATATAATTCAGTAGATATGTCTTAGTTTGGTGTGTTTGTCTAAGTTTTCAATTATCGTCAATTCTTGTCTACAAGTGACTTTAGTCATGATGCCTACATTTGAGAGTATTTTAGTCAAATTAAAGCAGAAAAGATAGGAGGGAGCAGTAACTTCACTATTCACATGAATCACTAACGCTTTCTATTGCATTTTTTTTCTTTTCTTTTATTTTTATGTGTAAAGAATTTTTTTTCTTTATCTTTATCACAACAACAATAACGTTAAATAAATATAAATTTTAATATATAAGTCCAAAATGAAAACAAAATTATGTCACTGTTCACCTAAATTCAAGCTCTTCAAAACAATACCAGTCATGGATATGTTTTGATAACTTTTTTTTAAAAAAAAATTGTACATGTATACGATGATACACTAAAATGATAATATGATTCATTAATGTTGTATTATGATTCACTAAAATTGATATTATGATTCATTAAGTAATAAGTGGTGAATTCGATTACAAAATTTGGAACCAATAAAAAATTATTATTGTTTTATAGTGTATTATTGTTGTATGGCGTATTTTAAACCTAAACCGCTACTACAAACCCTAAAAATGTCTTCGACGTTTTTAACTTTCATAGGGTGAGTTTTG
Organism: Limonium bicolor; assembly: GCA_023374045.1. Lineage (NCBI taxonomy): Eukaryota > Viridiplantae > Streptophyta > Magnoliopsida > Caryophyllales > Plumbaginaceae > Limonium > Limonium bicolor. The sequence goes on along the minus strand of CM041777.1, from coordinate 112,373,391 downwards.
GGGTGTAGGGTAATCTATTTGGAATTTGTTCTGTACTTTATATTGTAGCAACTAACTTGACGGGTTTTTAGGGTTTGTAGTAGCGGGTTTAGGGAACCCTAAACCCGCCACTACAAACCCTAAAAATGCCTTCGACGTTTTAGCTTTCCTAGGCTGGGTTTTGGGGTGTTTTGGGGGGAGGGGTAGGGTAATCTATTTGGAATTTATTCTGTACTTTATATTGTAGCAATTAACTCAACAGGTTTCATAAACCCGCCACTACAAACCCTAAAAATGTCTTTGACGTTTTTTAGCTTTAATAGGGTAGGTTTTGGGGTGTTTGGGGGGGGGGGGGGGTAGGGTAATCTATTTGGAAGCGTTATATACTTTACATTGTAGCAACTAACCCGACAGGTTTTTAAGGTTTGTGGTAGCGGGTTTAGGGCCCTAAACCTGCCACTACAAACCCTAAAAATGCCTTAAATATTTTTAGCTTTCCTAGGATGGGTTTTAGGGTGTGTGGGGTTAGGGTAATCTATTTGGAAGCCGTTCTATACTTTAATGGGATGATGTACATATTTTAATGTGATAATGTACATGTTTTAATGTGACAATGTACATGTTCAAATGTGAGAATGTACATGTTCAATTACCAGAATGTATATGTTTTAATGAACATCTGTACATGTTTTTATGACCATCTATACAAGGTTTCTCTCTTATATGTACAGGTTTTAATCTAAGAATGTGCATATTTAATTATTAGTACAAGTTTATGTGACCATCTGTATGTTTTTAATGCGAGGATGTACATATTTTTAATGCGAGGATTTACGTGTTTTTACGTGTAATGTACATGTTTTAATGAACATTTATACAGGTTTGTATGACCATCTATACAAGTTTTCTTTTACGTTTGTGCACTATAACCCTTAGTAGTGTCAGTTTTACTTTTTTTTAAAAAAATTAAATATTTTTTCTTTTTACTTGTTAGGTCAACATACATGTCAGTATATGTAGCCAGTGGCTACATTCGAATGTAGCTCAACCGGTTGTTCAATTATTAACCGGTAAAAAGATCAAATGTCTTTGCATTCTACAATGAATAATAATATGTACATTCTATAGTACAGTTGGGAATACTATAGTGTAACCATTCACCTAGCACCCGATTGTTTTGGTTAATGAGCATACCATTCATATCATAATGGGCGGAAAAACCACAGTTTCCAACCCGTCCTTTTTTATGTACTTTATTTTATAAGATAAAAAAAAATGGTTTCAACCCCATCCATTTTTTAGTGTAATGAAAAAAAATTCATTTCAAATATGTTTTTTTTTGTACTTTGAAGGATGAAAAAAAAGAACGGTTTAATCCCGTCATTTTTATTTTGTAATAGATCCAGAAAAATGCATGGGTTGAAGTGGTCCTTTTTTTAGTTTTTTATAGACCCAAAAGATAGACTTATTCAAGTTGTTCATTTTTTTGTTTTGAAAGTATAAAAACAATGGATAACCTTCAAATAAACAAATGCACAACCAGAAAATGGTCTCTTTTATATAGTCCTTGGATAATAAAAAACGACTTTCAAATTTTCCATTTTTTGGGTGAGGACGGGCTGTAACTCTGCTAACTAGGAAATTGTAGGGTAAAACTATATACAAAAAAGAATAAAATAATAAACTAATCCTATAACTCTACTACGGGTAGCAAATAAAACCCGGTCGGAGTATAGTGTAAATATATTACGACCGAGAGTATCGAACCCAAGGGACTTATAGAAAACTAGTCCTAATCCGGGCAAAAGCCTATTCTAAGCAGGGGGAAAAGTAAATGTTGATTCTAAACTAAGACAACTAAATAAACTAATTTTGATTCGGGAATAGATCAATGCAAGAGTATCATATGACCAATGATCAAGGGTGGCAAGTCTCAAAAAGAATTTAGTCTCGCAAAATGAATGTGCCGGGTTTCCTACCGGACCTCCGCTACCCGGCAGACTCAAGGCCTTTGAATGTGCAGATATCTTCCATCGACACTACATCCGGCAATGTTCACTTCGTAAATAACACTTCCAGATTCGGGTATGACAAAAGGAACTCAATATTCATACTTGCATCGTGCATAGCTAATGCCGCGAATACAAACAGAATAATGGGGAAATAAGAGATTAATCCTAAACCTTAGGTCTTGATGCCCCTTTTCAGAACAACAAACTTAAAGATTACCAAAATCCTAATCTATTCTACTCTTGCCTTGTGAGCCTTAAGCAGAACTTAAGATAAGAGAATAAGTAGCTAATTCATTCTACTTGTAAGAAGATTATAACTCGGGTTAAGAAACTTGAAAATTCCATAAATGATCATAAGAGTTTTATAAGGAAATCTTCCCTAACCAAAAACCTAACAAAGAATTCTACATCACCATCACAACTACAAGAAGAGAATACAAAGGGGGAGAAGGAGATGTTCATAGCCTTAACCCGTCAAGATCTTCTTCTTCCTTGCGTGGATGGATCTGTATGCTTCTTTGGACACCAGCAATGGAGTGAGGCGAATATAGAGTAATGAATGTAGTGTAATGTGATGTTGAAGTGTCTAGATTAATGCAGACTCTCGGCCTATTTATAAGCCTCATTTGTGTCTGTTGCCGGGCGTCAGTGCCGGATCATGAGTAGCCGGCACATGTGGAAAACGTGTCAACTGCTCAACGGTCGAAACCGCCAAATCCGCGTGAAACAGTGCATATGCCGGGTATGAGATACCCGGCATCATACTTGGCACTAGGCAAATCACCAACGGTCAATAACTGCCATCGTTTGGTCAACCGTGGTGACTCTTTACTTATGCCGGATGGAATGTACCTGGCATTAGGTCCGGCAAAGCCTGTTTTCTGATCTATGTTTTATGCCGTGCAAGATTCATCCGGCATGGAGTCCGGCATCAATTGAATTTCTGCCTAGAGATTCGTTCCTTGCATAGAAAACACATAAAACATAAGACTAAACTAATAATATACTTTCATGCATAATATAGCATAAATAACATATATATAACCTTATTTAGATAAATATAACCCTAAATCTAGTACATAAAATATGATAAGTCTGCGGCTTATCAAGGCCCTACACTTACCTTTTGCTAGTCCTCGAGCAAAATTAGATTAGAAAGGAGTAATTACTTATGCACAAAATAGATAGACTTTAGAATGACAATTAGAAATATTCTCAACTTTTGACTCTATTTCATAAGTATCCCTTAATCATCCTTATCCATCAAAACATACTAATGGTATAAAATAAAGAATTTCAAAACCGATCAAAAACTTTTGGGCTATTTTACGTAAGGGATTTGTACTCTCTCCTTTTTCCGGTTTCCATCATTCAGCTATATTTTTCAAGAGTTTCTAAATGTGGCCAAGACACTCATTGATGGTTTTTATGTTCAGCCCTATTTTGCAAGGGTTTTTGAATCATCCATGATTTTTTTGCATTGAAGAACAGGGAATTTAGGAGAAAAACAAAAGGAAAAACTCTCGTTTCTTACTTTTATTTTGAGGCACCTTTTTCAACCTCAAGGAATATAATGCTTTTCCTTTGGAAGAAGATTTTTTTTTTCTTTTTCTTCTTCTTCTTTCTTTTTTTCACAAAAACCCTTTTTTAAGATTTTCACCCAAAAGACTTTTCACAATTTTGAAAAAGAAAAGAAAATAATACCCATAAAAATAAAGGAAAGAATTAGGAGAAAGATCATATACTCATGTTAAAATAAAAAGAATCAAAAAGTTGAAAACAGGAATCTACAAGTCATTAGAAAGCTTACCTCTTGAGAGAACAAGCATTTATTCATTCCTAAACTCATCTCAATCAAAAACATGCAAAAAGTTTAGTAAAACATTGATAAAACTCACAACTTATGCATATTCTAATTTTTTTTAAGGGGGATCCCTGCCCTACACTTGGCAGGAACACTGTCCCCAGTGTTCAAAATACGAAAGTTAAAGGTGATGTTTTTTTAAGAAACTAAAGTAGAAGAATAATTGACCAAAAATCAATAAACAATTAAAACAACATAACAATAAAAGTAAAAGATTAAATGGAAAAGAGAGACTCCCCTGCTGGAAGAATATGAATGCACGAGGAGGAACCGCCCTACACTTAGCCTTTTAGGCTACTTGGCATTATCCGAGATCTTTGACAGGATAGTGGCTGAATTCGCATGCTCCCGTGGATTAGTTTGGTTTGGGACGGGAGTGACCTTGTTGTCGTGGTTGCGCCAGAAGTTGCTGCAACTGCAACTGCAACGATTTATGCTCTTTGCGAATGGTCGAGATCTCGTTGTGAGCGTCCTGGGATTTGTTCATCAGGGCTGACATCATGTCTCGAAGTTCAGCCATTTCAGCCTCTGACGATGCAGGATGGGATGGTCGGTATTGTCTCAGACCTCCCTGGTAGCCGGCTTGACTCTAGAAGTTGTGAGGGGGTTGGTTCCCCTGTTGCCATGGCTGCCTGTACCCTTGATTGCTCACATAGTTGACTTCCTCAGCATTTGAAAGTCTGTCATGTTGAGACTTGTTTGCATGTTGTTGAGGCTGGCTGTGCTTGAGCACTGATGCTACATGACTTGCATGTTTGATCAAGTGTTATCAGTGCTGATGTGGTCATTGTACATGTGGTATGGACATTGCATTGCCAGAATTGGTAGAATTGGGAATTGGCAGTATCAATGAGGTTCATGTGGTGTGTCCTGTCTGATGAAACTAAGTAGATCTCATTCAGAATGATAAGTCTGTTGTCAAGACCTACTACGTGGGTAGGATAACCACATTCGCTTGCTGAGGAAGTTTTTGCATTGTTATTTCTCCACCACTTCTGTAGAGCGCAACCTTCGTGGACGTTTGAGCATTGCTCCAACAACTGTCATGATTTGCATCAATTTTTCAAATTTGGCATCTCCCTCGCCCACTTGATATAAACCAGCGGTACCACCCCTGGTTCCACTGTGGAATCTCTAATCTCTTGCAAAGAGATTAACTCCACTAAGGAATTGATCTCCAGGCTTTTCAATCGTCTGCACCAAGGGAGGATAGGATCATTATCTTACTTGATGGACCAATCCTTGTAGAACAACTGAGATAGTTGTTCCTTGGTGAGGCCGTGGTGTGGACATGGCACAACCCCTTGAATCTGTCCCAAGTCTCACAGATGTTCTCCGAGCCAGGTTGTTTGAAGTTGTAAATCTCGGCGATCATTCCAGGGTGCGACTTGGAGGCATGAACTTGTCATAGAACTTGGTTGCCATGTCCTCCCAAGTGGAAATAGTACTGGGGGTCAGACTATGGTACCACTTGCTGGCATTTCCCGTAAGGCTATGGGGAAAGAGGGAAAGTCTGGCGTACTAGAGGACATTATTTGTGGAGGTTAGGTTGTTTGTATGTTGCAAGAATTTGGTGATGTGGAGCAAGGCATCGTCCGGATTCGTACCGTCGAACATACCCAACTCCTTGATGCATCGGATTTGATGATATGGCTTAAGCTTTGCCATTCATCATACTCATTTTGTGCAAGGAGATGGAGGTTGATCGCTGGTTTTTGGCCTTGGTTGGAAGGCCTGTTTATGTTTCGGACGGTCAGTGCTGCCATTTGTGTAGGAACTGCTTCTTGTAGGGTTCGTTGTTACCGTAAAGTACGAAGCAGAGTTCTCACGATCTCTGGGTCAAAGTTTGTTAAATCTTCAGGAAGACTTGTTGACCGGAGTAGCATTCACCATTTATAACTTTAAGAGGAGCAAAACAAAATATTAATTTACCGTAGTATAGTATAGAAAACAATAATATTGAAATATTATGAAGAAAAAAAAAAATTATATTGAACATGCCGGACAGCGTGCCGGATAGATCCTGTCCGGTGTCGGACTTCTTTCGAGATGCTAGGCGTAAGACTCCGGCAAAATGCACGGCACATCCAAACTTGCGAAAAATAATTGAAAAAGAAATATAAGAGATGGGAGAAAATAAAAGCAATGGCATTCAACTAAAAGCCAACTTATATATAACCCCAACTCTTCACGAAAATGAAGAAAAACGACAATGTGATTAAATATGCCGGCTAGTTCTTGTCCGGCATTGGACTTCCTCCGTAGCGCCGAATATATTGTATCCGGCATCCTATCCGGCCCATTCAACTTAACATAAATGAAAACAATCAATTCAAAGAATAAAGAATAAAAGAATTAGAAAATAAGAAATGTTGAATGTGCCGGGCACCGGATACCCGGCAATGCACCCGGCATATTCAACCGCAAGAACAAAATGAACAAATTAAACAAACAATCAATGAATCAAAGAATAAAATAAAAAAAATAAAGAATAGGGCGTTTTACCGAATTTAGGACTTGGACTAATTCCAAGTCCCCGACAACGCACCAATTTGCTAACTAGGTAACTTTAGGGTAAAACTATATACAAAAAGGAATAAAATAATAAACTAATCCTACAACTCTACTACGGGTAGCAAATAAAACCAGGTCGAAGTATAGTGTAAATATATTACGACCGAGAGTATCGAACCCAAGGGACATATAGATTACTAGTCCTAATCCGGGCAAAGCCTATTCTAAACAGGGGGAAAAGTAAATGTTGATTCTAAACTAAGACAACTAAATAAATAATTTTGATTCGGGAATAGATCAGTGCAAGAGTATCATTTGACCAATGATCAAGGGTGGCAAGTCTCAAAAAGAATTTAGTCTCGCAAAATGAATGTGTCAGGTTTCCTGCCGGACCTCCGCTACCCGTCAGACTCAATGCCTTTGAATGTGCCAAACATCTTCCATCCGGCACTACATCCGGCAACGTTCACTTCATAAATAACACTTCCAGATTTGGGTCTGACAAAAAGAACTCAATATTCATACTTGCATCGTGCATAGCTAATGCCAAGAATACAAACAGAATAATGGGGAAATAAGAGATTAATCCTAAACCTTAGGTCTTGATGCCCCTTTTCAGAACAACAAACTTAAAGATTACCAAAATCCTAATCTATTCTACTCTTGCCTTGTAAGCCTTAAGCAGAACTTAGAGATAAGAGAATAAGTAGCTAATTCATTCTACTTGTAAGAAGATTATAACTCGGGTTAAGAAACTTGAAAATTCCATAAATGATCATAAGAGTTTTACAAGGAAATCTTCCCTAACCAAAAACCTAACAAAGAATTCTACATCACCATCCACACAACTACAAGAAGAGAATACAAAGGGGGAGAAGGAGATGTTCATAGCCTTAACCCGTCAAGATCTTCTTCTTCCTTGCGTGGATGGATCCGTAGACTTCTTTGGACACCAACAATGGAGTGAGGCGAATATAGAGTAATGAATGTAGTGTAATGTGATGTTGAAGTGTCTAGATTAATGCAGACTCTCGGCCTATTTATAAGCCTCATTTGTGTCAAATGCCGGGCGTCGTGTCGGATCATGAGTAGCCGGCACATATGGAAGACGTGTCAACTGCTCAACGGTCGAAACCACCAAATCCGCGTGTAACAGTGCATATGCCGGGTAGGAGATACCCGGCATCATACCAGGCACCAGGCAAATCACCAACGGTCAATAACTGCCATCGTTTGGTCAACCGTGGCGACTCTTTACTTATGCTGGATGGAATGTACCCGGCATTAGGTCGGCAAAGCCTGTTTTCTGATCTATTTTTTATGTCGTGCAGGATTCATCCGGCATGGAGTCCGGCATTAATTGAATTTCTGCCTAGAGATTCGTTCCTTGCATAGAAAACACATAAAACATAAGACTGAACTAATAATGTACTTTCATGCATAATATAGCATAAATAACATTTATAACCTTATTTAGATAAATATAACCCTAAATCTAGTACATAAAATATGATAAGTCTGCGGCTTATCAAACTCCACTCAAGGGGTGTTGATTCTCTTGCCATGCATTTGGCAGGTAACACATGTTTGTATATGGGATCTGTAGTCCCCAAGGGATGGCTGGAAGTAGCCAGCGTGGGAGACCTGTTTATAATTAGGGCACGAGGCCAAGTACACCGCAAAATGCGAGACAAACGCAACACAAGCAAAACACAACCCTCAATCAAACATACCTTATTAGGCCTACCCTACCGCCCTGAGAGCGGTATCCCCAGCCCTTAACACTTAGATCCTACCCTCTTCTTGCCTCTACTTGTAACCTTGCTCGCACGAGAAAATTTACTAAAGCCCAATGAGCGCTTCTTTGGCCCTACCTCCCTCCTGGAACTTTTATTAGAAATGATCCGCGAACCCGTGTCTGAGTCAATCCCTCCTCCATCTTGCGAAGTTTGACATCTCGTACGGGCGTAGCCTCTTTGGTCACGGATAATGTCTTTGAGATTACTTAAGACATGTCGCTCGTCCTGGACTAATCCTTAGCAATAGCAATATAATTTACCAACCAATTAAAGAGGGCAAAATTTAGGGTTATCTCTCTCTTGGCCAAATCCCTAATTCACAAACTTATGAAATTAAGAGAATCCATAAATGCACATAGGAGATCAATCTAGCACACTCAATTAATTAGAGAGATAAAACAACTACATTAAGCTAATGGTATTACAAGCATGTTTGAGGGATTTGGGGTCAAACCCATCCAAGGCACAAAATGAGTCTACTCAAGCATTGGGACTACAAAGAAGAGAAACGAGAAAGAGATTGCCATTAATGGTGGTGGTTGAGCTCTTGAATGAGGTGAGATACTCCCCCCTTTCTTCTCTTCTCTTCTATTTTTCTCTTCTTGTTGTCGCCTCTATCTGAGAAAAACGGGGCTGGAGGAGTGTGACTGAGTGAATGAGATAAAAATCTCAAATTCTACGTTTTGTCGAGTTTCAGGCGCGCCTCTGTGTGTGGTCCGGGTTTGCGTCTGGATATAAAACCTAGACCACTCTGACGTGGATAAGTCCGGTGCATTCAATGACTGGTCCAGGTTTATAACTCGGACACATACCTGAACCAAGTCGAAATCATGGTAGGAACTTCAGGCGAGGTATGGTCCGGGTTTGTAAAGTAGAACGTAAACCCGACCATGTCAAAAACATGGCAGTAGCTTCAACAAAGGATTGGTCCAGGTTTGTAAATCTGGACACAAACCGGACCACGTCGAAATCATGTCAGTAGCTTCAGCGAAGGGCTGGTCCAGGTTTGTAAACCCGGACATAAACCTGGACCAGGGTAGAAACTTGGTAGAGAGTTTTGCGAGGGGTTGGTCCGGGTTTGTAAACCCGGACACAAATCTGGACGTAGCTCTAAATGCTCCAGAATGTAAGTTTTGCTCCCTTTTGGTCTCTTCTTGGTCTTGAACCTCGTGGCACGCATCTCAAAGTCTCGTATAAGCATCCAAACAACTCCTTTTCATTATTCCATTGTGCTTCAATGAGCTTTTACCTAAATTATATCAAAAAATGTATAAGTTCACTAAAAAAATACCAACCACTCTATAAAGTGGTGTAAATAAGTTATCACTCCCCTCAACAACCCACTCATTCACTATTTCTGCAAAACAATAGGTACAATGCCTAAGTGGTAGAGATATATTCACATATTTTTACTATTACATAGCTCCACCTCAGTTTCCCTTAACCATTCACCATCAGAATCACAACCTCAACCAACTGCCTTCATGCATGCCTAATGATAAGTGGGGAATTTATCCATGTTTATCTGCTTTGTTGTTTATTATTTTAGGCTATAATGTTATATATTTTCCCACTTAAGTGTTTTATTATGTTAAATGTTAAGATTACGACTCACATGTGGTTTTACGCTAAAACAGGATAAAAACGCTGAAAAAAGGTCTAAAAACATATGTCAAAAGCTTCACGATCAAACTGGAATGAAACAGAAGCAAAAACGAACATTCTGATCAATTTATAACATGGTTGAGGTTTATGTACTGGTTTATAAACCCGGACCACAAAGGAACGGAAGCTACTGTATATATTTTACGGTGGTCCGGATTTACTTATTTTTGCAATACCCGGACCAATATTATGGATCGATAGTATAGAGAAGGTGCATGTCATGACGTGGAGCTGGGCTGTTGACTTATCCTTGGGCCGGTCTTGGAGTTATACATACATGCGGGAGTGGGCTGATTTGCTCGATGAATACATCAGCACGTCATCTGAACGGGGACGATGTCATCCCTGTAAACAACATTACGGAAATAATTTGGATGATGATGGGCTGGATGGATAGTTACGTATACACATGACATGAGCTTCGAGATTGGAAAAGAATTAAAGGCACGAGACAACATGTACAGAGGCGCAGACTTCTGGACCGATTTGGCTCGCATGGCCCATGCACATACACACAATTACCATGGACGTGGCGGACAAGAATAAGAGAGCATGGACAACAGCCGTACGAGAAGAAAAGAATAATGAAATCATTATGCGATAATGATTGGAGGGATAAAATCATAAAGTCATGATGACTAGTACTTTATAAAAGATAGACAGAATGTGGAGATCAAGTGTGAGTCCCACATTGAAAAATTATGTAGCTAGTAAGAGCTTATATAGCCTAGAGCTACTCCACCTAATGCCAATTGTTTTAGGATGGAACCTCATGGGTTATTGGGCCTTGCTAGTCTATATGGGTATTTTATATAATTCCCTCCGTGGGCCTATTCCTCCCCCCACAATATTTCTAACATGGTATCAGAGCCTGGGTTCTGCCTTGGGTAATGCACCACTGCCACCAAACAGGGTGCATGCACCACTGCCTAATGGATACTCAAGTGGGGTCCAAACAGGGTGCAATGTGGGAGGCCGGGAGGTATATAAGAGACTCACACTTGAGGGGGATGGTGGAGATCAAGTGTGAGTCCCACATTGAAAAATTATGTAGCTAGTAAGTAGCTTATATAGCCTAGAGCTACTCCACCTAATGCCAATTGGTTTTAGGATGGAACTCATGGGTTATTGGGCCTTGCTAGTCTATATGGTATTTATATAATTCCCTCCGTTGGGCCTATTCCTCCCCCACTATATTTCTAACACAGAAACCTAGCCAGAGGATATTCAAGAGAAGACGGAGCCGGTTGATATACAGAATTCGGCAACCTAGACCTAGCCACCGAGTTCGAGACAGTAAACAAGTCAGAAAGGAGGAAACATCAGTCAGTTATGACAGACCGAAGCAGAAGGCAGAGATTGGATCGTCATCGTTTTCAATTAGATGACATTTTCTAATCTCTTAATTATTGTTATTATCTTTGTCTCCAATGTCTGAGTAGTTGTTAGAATTCTGGTTTATTATGGACAACTAGTTTATTATTTTGCTTCCTGAGTTGTCAAATATAAATTCTATATAGATTGTAGTTTTGTTCCTAGTTATTTATTGATTTTCTTGCGATTAATCATTGCTTGAATTTATTTGGTATGAATTGCTTACAAGTGAGAACTGCGGCGTTCATTAGATCTTAGGAATATTACAAGTGAAACTACAGATGGCAATTCCTGAGGATTAGCTGACTAGAAACCAGATGAATCATTAACACTACTAGTTAATTTGTAAATTCATAACGAGAGTTAGGATTTGGGAATTGCTAGTAAGGATCTATCTTGCGGGAGACCGGTTTAGATTGATTTAGATCTGAGGTGCAATCTAGAATTTAGAAAACACTCAGGAAGGAAATTGATAAACTAGGGAGAAGTAGTAAATCAGGATCCACCCTTTTAGATTTATTAGAAACTCACTTTTAATTGTTTTATTTTAGTTTATTAAATTTCTGTAATCAAACCCCAATTTTATTATTGTTATTTTTCTATAGTTTATTAGTTAGATTAGGATAGAGATTAAACTAGACAACCTCCTTTGGTTCGATAACCTAGAGAATATAACCTATGAAAACTTGCTACGATAGACCAGTACACTGTTGATAATACGTTTCATACCGTACACCTAACAAACCACTCATCCCCTCCACGTACTTTTGATGTAGTACTTCCTTTGCTCCTAACCCATCTTCAGAACCTTCACCACCACGAAAGAAATCCAAACAACCAACAAACACTACTAATCGACCTCCACTCTCTTCTTGTAAACTTTGTCCTCGTGGTAGAGGTACTTCGTCCGCTGCAGTGACTCCATCAGCTCCCATCATCGTTTCTGAAGATCTGAAACCTGAACCCAAGACCAGCGCGACACATGTCTTCCACACAGGGTGACTCCGATGCTGCTATTAAGTAATCCAAAAAGTGTTTGCATCCTCGAGGAGATTCACTCCCTCCTCCATCAAAACCAGGTTTAATCGATTTTCTCAACTACTCTTATATATTCCCGATGATGACACTGCGGATTCTAGGAATTTGGTAAAAGGAAAACTGGTAGATGTTGAATGGTTACATAATATGGGTTTTTCGTTCATTGAGGAAGTACTTGTGTATCAAGGAGGGTTACATCTCTTTACTGATATAGATGAGTTTTTTTAAGTTGAACGGTTGAATTCTATAAAGCTTGTGTCATTCATAAATCTTGTCTTCTAACTGAGGTAAATGGCTAAGGACTCGTTCTGAGTTCTGTCACTTTGGCAAGCCACCTCAAAGTTCATGATGCTAGTTTTATGATAGAACTGGTTTCCCATCTTTGCCCTTTGTTTCAGATGAAATAGCTCACAAGTTTTTGTCCCTAACAGTCGTGTTGGTTATTCTCTTAAGCACTAGTCTCTTTCTATAATTCATCAAATGTTTTATACCATAATCATCAAAAATATCATTCCTCAAAAAGAAGAGAACCATATTGTTCATCGATGATGGATTTAGCTTTGATGTACTATCTCCTTCATCGCCAAAAAATTGATTTACCCAAACTCATTCTGAACCATATGGCTCACTCCATCTTCACTTACAATCACTCCCTTGGGTATATCTTCTGGTTACCCATTATCTTCTAAAGAAGAAATATTTCTCTTGATCACTCGGAGTCCTCTTTTGTCTTAGATACTAATGTTCTCGGTCAAATCCTTTACAACAAGACCCCCTCTTTTCACAAAAAACATAATCCTCTTGTTGTATTATTCCTCTGACCCGACTCCTTCCGCTCAACCGATTTAGACCTCTAAGTGACTCTATCAAGGCCATTCTCAATCTCAATGCAAAGATCGATGAGCTTATTGATGTGATCGGGGAGGCGCACCAGCAGCTGCTACAGGCCATTCGGGAGGGACCTATTCATAGAGGATGAGAGGATTTGAAGGAGGAAGTTGCAGAGGATGTGTTTGTTATTATTGGGATGAGCAAAGGTACCACTGTTGCTGCTACTACGTCCAGCCCAGTTCCTGATCCAGCCACACTCCCCCTTCCCTAACTTTTAAATTATTTTTTGTGTCTTTTGGATTGTGGACAAATTTAAACTGTGCTGTAATTGACTCTTGCTTTTTTTGTTCAATGTTTCAGATTCTGACACTCTCTCCTTATGTTGGAAAAAGGGGGGTAGTGGTGTATACCGCGATATGATAATGTGCGGGTTATTTTCATGCTTTCGCAAATAGGGGTGTCTTTCATGGCACAAGTTGCTTTAGTTGTTTTTTGAAAATATTTCTATTGGTTGTGGTGCGCTATGAACTACTTAGAGTTGCTAGCAGTTTATGCTTCTCAAAGTTCCTCATGTGTTTATATGAGTGATATTTAAGGGGGACTCTACTATTTATATGCATGAATTAAGGGAGAATCGCGAGAGAGCCGGTTCCCTGTATTGGTTTCCTTGGCTTTTTTTTGTTTTTTGCAGGGACAAGCGAGATACACTCGTTTTTCCATCATCAGCAAAAAGGGAGAATTTGTTAGTACCTTAGTGTTCTGTAGATGATGGTTAAGAACGAGTAGGTCTGAGTGACGAAGTCCGTCTGTCCATCAAAGGAACCTGCGCAGAAAGTGGAGATAACCGCCGAAGTCACTAAGTCTTTTACATTAAAGTTGGCGGTTACTTTCAAGTGAGTGAAGAAGTGCTTGACTAATTCAACCATATCAATCGGTGGAGAGCGTGGAGCAACACCATGCCAGTTACCAAAAGTTTTAGCATTAGTATTTAAGTCATATTTAGCATCACTATAATGTGTGTGTCTGATGAGTGTCCAAATGAGCAAGTTTTAAGGGGTGTATTTAGTATGTTTTATCAACACTTTTCATGCTCATTTCTTCACTTTATCTAGTTTTCCTGTAGTTTTATGTTTTATTGGTGTTTTACAAAATTATTACTGAAAAAGGAGGAATAACATAACTAGGAATAAAGTAAACGAAGAGACAAACACATGGGAGCAAACAGATCCAAAATCGAAGCTATAACGAAGAAGATATAGTATTTTAAAGTCCGACCTACCCAGAAGACCGCCCCTGTGGGTCGGTCAAAGTTGGATTTCTTCTCTTTTACAGACCTCCCCAGCCGACCGACCCACGTGAATTTTACCCAGATCTACTTTTTAAAAACGGGAATTTTGGTGCATTTCTTCCCCATTCTACCAACCCGACCCCAACTCTCTCTCTCATCAGCCCTTAGAAGGCAAAAATAAAGGAGAAAAGAAGAGGAGAAAAGAGGATAAGAATAAGAGAAGAAAAATGAGGAAGATTTCACCTCCATTGAAGCTCCCAAGCTCCATTAATGGCTATTTCTTATCTTTTCTCCCTCTTTTACTCTTTAAATGTTGAGTAAAATCCCTATATGTTGCTTGTAATGTTTACCTCATTATAGTAGTTGATTTTATCTCCCAAATGCTTCATTAATGCATTATATTGTATTTATCTAATTCCTTGCAAAATCATGCCTTGAGCTTGGAATTAGACAAATTGGGGATAACCCTAACTTTCATTTCTCTAACTCAGTGAGTAAAACTTTAGGACTATTGTTAGGAGCTTAAGATTAATGCTATCTAGTGACTTTAGCCTTCTTTTAATTAAAGGGTGTGATTAATTAGGTAAGATTTGATCAGTCCTAGATTTGGAAAATCTTTACATTAGCTCTAATAGACAGCTAAAGTGAGGTATGTTTATGAGTACATTTAGGTATATTAGGGCGATTCCATCCATCCCGGAGTACACCTATCTTAGCTTAGTTAGTTTTTATTGCTTTCTTTAATTTCTGATTAACAACCAAAAATCCTCAAAACCCAAATTTACATCTATGCTTTTTATTTACATTTTTTAACATTCACTAAGCTTATAATTGATCAGATAGTTACAAAGTCCCTATGAATACGATCTTGTTGAGCTATAACGACTGGGTTCACTGCCCACAGTTAGCAATTTAGTCTAATAACTATTTTACCCAACATTGTCGAAGTTATAGAATAGTAGAGAGAGAGTTGTGAGAGTTTGAAGTTAGTTTCGTCATTGTTTCATTTATGTAAAAACATCTAGAACTAAGCTTTTAGACTCTATGCATTGAAGAACTTTTTGTTACATGTTGATCTATTTCTAGAGTTCTTAGGCGTAGGGGTTAGACAGAGTCCTTCTGTCTAGCCCCAAGAGTATGAAGCTAGGTTGTACATTCATTCTAAGTTTTCAATACAAGCATACCCTTTCTTGTTGTTTTTTACAAAAGCCTTTCGCATCTATCATTGTCTCAGAACAAGTCTGCCCAAGTCTAACACCTTAGTCAGACTCGGTCAGCACTTTCGATCCTATAATGAGTTTGTGTAATGAGATTTCTAGCACTTGAGGTGCATAAGTTCCGAGCTTTGGGTTTTATCGAATTTCAGGATGAAATTCTTTTTAAGAAGGGAATAATGTTATGCCCCCGTTATTTTCTTTTGTTTCAGGTTTGCGAAGGGGGTGCTATTTTATTTTCTAACCTTATGTTAGTGAGATTATGTCATAAAAGGATGATTTTATAAACTTAGAAGGGAGGAGGGGTAAAAGAGTCATTTGGCATTGTTATTAGTAAGGTTAGGAAAAGGAGTCTCTCATTTCACCTCATTTTCTTTTCCTCCTTCCTCATTCCTTTTTTTGATTTTCCGTTCTGCTCTTCCTTTGCTTCTTCTCCCTTTGTTTTTTTGCTTCCAATGTTCGATCGTTTGTGTAGTTCTGCTTGTGGGATTTCGGTCTGCCAGTCCGTCGTAATTTAGGTTTGAGATTGTGGGTTTTGTTTCATGTTCGTTCTTCAGTTCTTATCTCCCTGTTTCTGATTTTGGTTCCGACTTCTGGTTAATTTGCTCACTTGTTCGTCCAGTTTTGAGTGGGGACTCGAAGAGTGTGTTGTGTGGATCTGTGGAGGTTTATGGGTTTCTTCAATTCGAGATAGGTGGTAGAAGGATTCGGTATTGAAGTGTTCACCCACTGGGAATTCTAGGGATTCGTTTCTGATTATGTTTGATAAACCCTCTGATTGGTTGAGATTTTGACTTGGATTTGCATTTTCACTTTGTTAAAGCCCCTTAGTATTGTGTTTTGATTGCCTAATTTGATATGGGAAGTGATGTGTTAACAAAGGCGAAGTTCGTGAGTTTCTGTTTTTGATTTGGCAGTTTTTATTGTGTTCAGACTTTAGTTCGGACATGCAAGTTTGAAAAGGGTTTCTGGCGTATTATGTTTTTCGCTGATTTTGGTGTGTCCAGACATCCGTCCGACCTTGCAAGGATGGTTCTGGTTTTAAGTCTCGACAAATGTCCAAACTTGTAAGATTGGACAAATGTCCGGACGCCACCTCATAAGGTTTTCTTCAGACTTTATCCGAACTTGTAAGTTCGGACATGCATGTTTTGAAGTTTCGGCATGCATCCGAACTTCCATGTTCAGATACATGTCCGGACACCCCTATGATTTTGGTTAAAATGTTTGTTTGACTTCCGTTTTGCATTATGTTTGCGGGGTTATGATCCCCTAAGTATATAAAGCAATTTTGACATGTTTAGTATGTTTTTGGAAGTATTCCTTTCTGTTATGAACTCTAAATTGCTTTGAGGGTGTGATTTTGATTTTCGTATCTATTCGGTTTCCGTGCTTTGATAGTCTTGGCATAAGACTTTCGGTTTTGCAAAGACTTTGGTTTCGTGATGTAAAGATATTTAATGTGTTGTGTGTCGCCTCTTAACAACACATTTTGTTATGGAAGTTAAGCTTCTGTTTTGGGACCTAGTTGATTTGCCTTCTAAGCCATGGATGATTGGGTTCAGTTATCCCGTAGCATGCCGTGTAGGACGTCCTTCCGTTTCTTTAATGGGTACTCTCCCTGTTTCTGTTATGGGACCGACAGGTCCATTGGTCTTCGGACCATCTCTACGTTACCGAGAATCTTCCGATCCATTGGTCTTTGATCATTTATGTGTGTGCTCTAAGCTTGTGTCCCACTCTGATTTATGAATTTTGATAAGATCTGCTAAGTGTATTTGACTTATGCTTTTGTTCAGCTTTGAACTTGGACAACTTTTGACAAGGGATTCTTCTTTGTGCTTATTCTCGTTCTGAAAGTGTGGTTTCCGACTCCTCCATTATGCTTTCTGAGTTTGACAGTTTTGGTTCTTGGTTTCTGTTTTACAGAGATTATGATCTGCTATGCAAACTGTGCTTTGATATGAAGTCTACGCTCCTGTTCCGTTTCTGTTCGTCTGATAGTTTTGACAAGTGTCTTCTTGACTTTGAAAGACTTTACGATTTCTATTAAGGTTATTCTGTTGTTAAGTTGTCTTTTGTGACTTCTATTTTGCTCTTCTTTGTATTTGACTTCGAATCGTTTTGAAGTGTTTTCCGTTTGATTCCAATTTACAAACTTATATATGTAAGTTATGTTATGTAAAAGTTTTTTGAGCATGTTCATGGTAATGAAATTTATCACTTACTAAGCTGTGATTTGCTCACCCCTACATATATCCTATAATTTTTAGGTCGTTTAGTCGACTGGCTGGAGAATTTTTGCTTTCTTCTTTTTGCATTTGAGTTTCTTTTGGTATTTAAGTTTGTATTTGGATTTTTTGAGTCAATGGTCTGACCGTATTCTATAGTTGTTGAGCTTATTTCCGTTTTGTTTAGATTGTATTTTGTACCGTTTGAAAAAGCTTTATAACTTCTGGATGTGTAATATATCAAGTTATTGATTGCAGTTTTGTATTTCAGTTTAGTAACCTTGTACATCTTAGATAATAAGTACACGACATGTATCAACCTTAGAACTACGGTGATTTTGGGATTGTTACACGGTCTATTGAACATCTTCGTGTATTAAGCATATGCTCCCATATAAGGCTCCTGGACCAATACTACCATATCTTTCCCTAGTGAATAAGGATACACATTTTTTTTGGTAAGTGAGTGGTAACCGGGGCAAATTCAACGGAATGATAGCCGAGCATAATATGGAGCGACCAATATAAGTTGGCAATCGAGTAAGCTAAACCGGACTATTTCGCTAACTAAATTATTTTTTAATATATTAACTTTAAATACTGTAACTTTTAATATATAAGTTCAAAATGAAAAAAAAATTATATCATTGTTCACCTAAATTCAATCTGTTCAAAACAAGACCAGTCATGGATATGTTTTGATAACTTTGAAAAAATTATTCTTACATGTGTATAATGATACACTAAAATGATAATATGATTCATTAATTTTGATATTATCATTCATTAACTAATAGTTATACAATAAAATGATAATATGATTCATTAATTTTGATATTATCATTCATTAACGAATTAGATTACAAATTTCGAAACACATAAAAAATCTTTATTTTTTTGTAATGTATTATTATTGTTGTATGGTGTATTTTAAACCTTATATGGTGAATCATGTATTTTTTATACATACCAAATATTGTTTAGGTTGTATTATTATTTAATTTTTTTTATCTTTGTATGTTTACGTTGATACACTAAAATGATGATATGATTCATTAACTTTGATATTATGATTCATTAAAATTGATGGTATAATTCATTAACTAATAAGTAGTAAATTAGATAACAAATTTCAGAACTGATAAAAATTATTATTGTTTTATAATGTATTATTATTGTTGTATGACGTATTTAAACCTTCAATGGTGAATTATGTATTTCTCATACATACCAAATATTGTTTTGTGTTACATTATTATTTAAATTTTTATATCTTATATGCGTATAATGATGTACTAGAATGAAGATATGATTACATTAATGTTTATATTATGATTCATTAAAATTGATTTTTTCAAAAAGAATTAAAATTGATATTATGATAAAAAAATGATATTATATATTTACAATGATACACTAAAATAATATTATGAATCATAAATCTCTTAATTAATATAATATATATATATGATTTTATACATTAATTAACATAAATTTTTAAATTTCTAAATTAATATTATGAATCATAAATCTCATTAATATATATATATGAATTTATACATTAATTAACATAAATTTTTAAATTTCTCAAAACATGAATATGTTTTATCTCAATAATTTGAATATAGATAAACAATAATCTAAATTATTTATCCTTTAAAAATATAATAGTTTGAATATAGATATCTAATAATATAAATTTATTTTTTTTTTAATAATAATTTAAAAATTAATATAATAATAAACAACCAACATACCCAACCCAACTGCACCGAATGTTAGGCGGTGTGTGATGAGTGGGAAATATGAATGGTTTTAGTGATCTTTAATGCCTAATTTTTATACGTACATCGATAATATTCACACTTATCTTCCGTTTTCCTTTGGTTTGTTGTTGTGGTAAGGCTTGATACCTTTTTCTATGATTAAATGCAGAGAAAAGCCAAGGAAACAGTAGATTAACTCACAAGGGAGATGATGCAACAAACGGGGGTCGAATTGGAGTCCGAACGGTGAATTTAGAGGATTTTGAAGGAATGTCCGAGCTTGTGTCCGAACTTCCAAGTTCGGACGCAAGTCGAGAGTTCGTATGCTGCGCCGGAAGGAATGTCGCTTGTGTCCGAACTTCCAAGTTCGGACGCAAGTCGAGAGTTCGTATGCTGCGCCTGATGGAATGTCCGAACTTCAGTCCAAACATCGAAGTTCGGACATGGTTAAGAAAAGCCGGAGGTCTGATGTACGGAGCATGTCCGAACTTGTGTCCGAACATCCAAGTTCGGACACAAGTCGAGACTTCTGGGATTGGAGCGTTCAAAGCATTGTGTCCGAACATTGAAGATCGGACCAATGTTCGGACGGGACGAAAAATTCAGCATAAACTCGGCGTTTTGAAGGGAAAAAGAGAGAGGAAAAGTCTATTTAACTGACCTAATCAGAGGAGAAAGGTATTCATTCATCATCGATCATTACAACACACACTCTCACGCTGATTAACGAGGTTCTCTCCACTCATCCACGCCAATTGCATCAGTTCACCTTCACTTACATTCATCAAGCTTATCATCATCGTTCTGGAGGAGCATCGTTAGAAGGGAGTGAGGCCATCATCTTCAACCTTACACCTGCATCCATCGATTCTGGATAGTCATTCAACAGAAGGGTTTTTCTTCCTTTAGATGATTTCTATGTTGATTGTATTTATCTGTTTCTTTGCAATGTCTGGCTAGTAGGGAGTTTACTCTGGGGTAGGGTTTGTTCAAGATGGATTCAATGTAGTTGAAGATTCTGCAATTTGATTATGAGGCTGTAATGGATTGTTTTCAGGTTAATGATTATCAATTTTCTTCTCTATTAATTTCGCGAGTTATAGAGATGTTCTGCGAAACCTATTAAGATCAGACAAGGTGATTAATAGGGAGTTCGAATTAACCTGGGAATTTGGGGAAGGATTAGTCGGATAGATAATCTTTCCTACAAACGCTAGCAATTCTTTGTGCTTATTCCACCTATATGTGTTTTGCCAACTGCTAGATTAGAGTTGACACGTTCTGATAGGTGAGCTCTTCAATGAACTAGGATTTAGCATTGAAGAGATAGAAAGAATTGGCCTTTCCGTTTCTCATAATTAAATTGTAGGAGTTACTAGATTCAACCAGAAAAGAACAACCCAAACCCGGAGTTCCATTCATATTATCAAACTCTTCATTCATTTTCACCAATTGTTCATTTCAACTTTGATTTGCATTTATTTTTCAAAATTCAAAAAACACAATTCACAACCCCCTGAATTTCCAGTTTTCTTAGGATTTAGGATAGGACTTAGGCTTATTTATTCAAGTCCCACGGTTCGATACTTGGTTGCTTAACTTTCTATACTGTAGTGACCGGGATTTTTGCAACCCGACAGACTTATTGATTTATTATTTCTAGATTAATTCGTCTAGTTTTAGTAGATCAATTTACCTGTTTGCAAAATGGCGCCGTTGCCGGGGACTTGACTTTGTCAAGTCCTTTGCCTTGGTTGTCAATTGTTTTTATTTTATTTGATTTGTTTTGTGTAACTGTGCAGGTGTTTGGTGAATGCACGGTACTCGATCTCGAGGCCCACCAAGATTCAACTTAGACCTAGAGATCAACCGCACAGCTCGTAGGGCGAGAAGAGCACTCACCTTCGCCATGGCTGCTAACGGACCAGCCAATGCCAATGCTGAGCAGGCCACTTTGGGAAGAATAAATCGGCCGCCAGTTGCTCCTAGAAGAGGACCTGTGACTCTACCGAACCTCACAGCAGAATTA
Source organism: Limonium bicolor (assembly GCA_023374045.1). Classification (NCBI taxonomy): domain Eukaryota; kingdom Viridiplantae; phylum Streptophyta; class Magnoliopsida; order Caryophyllales; family Plumbaginaceae; genus Limonium; species Limonium bicolor. Next base: position 112,351,787 of record CM041777.1, on the reverse strand, counting down.
ACAGCAGAATGGCAAAAGTTGAAACCAAGCCATCAAACAAACGCTGTCAGGAATCATCCAGCAGGGACCTTCTCAGGCGCAGACCCGGCTGATGCACTCGACCATGTCCATCGGTTCTTAGTCCACTGGATTCGCTGGGTATGTCTCAGGGGCTTGAGGAGTATGCGCGGATGTGCTTATTTCAGCACAGTCTATCAGGGGAAGCCTCGAAATGGTTCCACCGTCTACCACCAGGTATCATCACTAACTGGGAGCTATTGACGGAGCGGTTCTATGAGAAGTATATCCCCATCTCCCGGACCAGACAGATGATCGCTGACCTGACCGCTTTCAGACAGTCCGGCAACGAGACAATCTGTGAAGCTTGGGATAGATTCAAGGAGCTGCTCCGCCAGTGCCCGCATCACGGTCAGAACATGACATCCTTGGCCCAGGGGTTCTTCCAAGGGCTGAGAGATGAGCACAGAGCCGAGGTCAGAGCCGCACTGGGTGGAAATTTGCTGGCTAAAAGTGGAGAGGAATTTATGTCAGCCATGGAGTCCTACTGCGAGGAGCTCCGCCAGTGGAGCAACAGTGGAGGAAGGGTCTTCACAGTTGGGCAGACCTCATCTCGGACTCCAGATCCTATGATGGAGCAGATTGCTGCTGAGCAGGCCCATTTAAGTACCACAGTGGGCAATATGGCGAAGATGCTCGAGCGGCTCACTATGGGACAGACATCTGTGCAAGCCGTCAAGAAGGTGTCTACTGGTCCAAATGAGGTATGCTGTTCTCAGTGTGGAGACAACCATGATTATGAAGACTGCCCGATGGTTGCTGAGATGAGGCAGACTGAGGAGGCAAATGTAATTGGTCAGTACAACAGGCAGCCTTGGATGCAGAACCAGCATCCAAACCTGAGGTACGGTAATCCAAATAACGCCCTCAACTCACAGCAGATGCAGCCTCAGAGGGCAAGTCAGGGAGCACCACCCGGTTTTGTTAGGCCCCCATACAATCAGTTTAGGCCACAACAGTCTCCAGCTCAGCCATCATCACTGAGCTCGAATAATGCTAATTTAAGGAGATGATGGATAAACTGATGGCCTCTCAAGAGCAACAAAGGTGATAAATCAGAATCTGGCAGCTGGCCAGCAGAAGCTCGAGAACGCCATGGTGGAGATGCAGGGAACGATGAGTCAGTTGACTCAGTTCCTTCTTCAGCAGAGACCGTCTGGATCATTGCCTTCCCAAACAGACCCCAATCCTAAAGCTCAGTTGAAGGCAGTGACAGTCTTAGAAACCGTGGTAGTTGAGGACTGCTCAGATTATGAAGAGGTGGCAGCCGTTACCTTAAGAAGTGGGAAGCAGTTAATAAATAGAAATCAAGTGGCTGAGGACCAAGCTGACGAGGAGACCGGTCGCCCTTCCTCTAGCACTGGTGCACCGTCAGGGCCCCCAGCCCCTCCTGAGGTAGTTGTTGAGGAGACCCAGGCTCCTTGTCTCTTCCCCTTCTCATTCTTTGACTGCTAAAAACTCCAAGGGTAAGGTGGTTCCGAAGGAACTTCCTTTCCCTAATAGATTAAAAGAAAAAGAACTTGATGATCAATTTGGGAAATTTTTAAGTGTATTTTCGAAGCTTACAATTAATATCCCCTGATTGATGCTATCAAGCAAATGCCTAACTATGCTCGCTTTGTGAAGGATTTGATTTCTAACAAGCGAAGGTTCAAGGAGAGGGAGATTGTTCAGCTGACAGAGACGTGCTCTGCAGCCATCCAGCAGAAGCTCCCTCCAAAGTGTGGAGATCCAGGGCAGCCCATCATCCCTTGCACCATAGGAGACATGGACTGTGGGTATGGACTCTGCGACCTTGGAGCAAGCATCAATTTAATGCCGTACTCGATGTTTAGAAAGCTTCATGCTGGTGAGCTTGTCCCAATCAACTTTAATTTACAAATGGCTGATCGTTCCTCAATCAAACCTCGTGGTATGGTTGAGAACGTTGTGGTAGGTGTTGGTAACTTCTTCTTCCCTGCTGATTTTGTTATTCTTGATATGGATGAGGATGTTGAAGTGCCATTAATTTTGGGTAGACCATTCCTGCGAACTGCTAAAACTGTCATTGATGTTGACAAAGGAAAAATCACCCTAAAATTTAATAATGAGGAGCTTAGTTTTGATATCACCAAGATGATGAGAACAAATGCTTCTTCTCATGCTATACTTTCTATTGATGTTGACTATACTGATGATTATGATGCATTTGTCACTGAAAGTACTGATGACTCTTCCTTCCTGTTTGAGAATTCTGATCTGTTAGAACAGGTGTTATGCCACTCGATTGAGGATGACAAGGAGAGCACTGAGGTAGCTACTTGTTGTCCAGCAGCTTAACCAGGGACGAACCTATTTTCGCCCTCATGCTCCTCCTGTGGAGCCACTGGACAGGCCTACTCAGAGGCTCATCCCTTCAGTAGAGAAACCCCCTACTCTTGAATTAAAAACTCTCCCTTCAAATCTTAAATATGCTTTCTTGGCAGAGGGTAGCGCCCTGCCAGTTATTATTTCTTCTTCTTTGTCTGTTTCGCAGGAAAGCAGACTTCTGGAGGTATTGAGAAGGCACAAGGGAGCATTGGGGTGGTCAGTGGCAGATATAAAAGGATTAGTCCAGGGTTCTGCACTCATCGGATCTACATGGAAGATAGTATCAAACCAGTGAGGCAACCCCAAAGGAGATTGAACCCCAACCTGAAGGAAGTAGTGAAAGCGGAGGTATTAAAGCTCTTGGATGCGGGCATCATCTACCCCATCTCTGACAGCCGCTGGGTTTCTCCTGTGCAAGTCGTTCCCAAGAAAGGAGGAATTGTGGCGGTGCCCATGATAAGGGAGAACTGGTGCCTCAAAGACAGACCACTGGCTGGAGGATGTGCATAGACTACAGACGTTTGAACGAGGCCACAAGAAGGAAGGACCACTTCCCGCTGCCGTTCATCGATCAGATGTTGGAGCGGCTGGCTGGGCAGGAGTACTACTGTTTCCTTGATGGATACAACGGTTACTTCCAGATTCCCATCGCGCTAGAGGATCAGGAGAAGACCACCTTCACCTGCCCTTATGGCACGTTTGCCTATAGAGGATGCCATTTGGGGGTCTCTTAAACGCACCGGCCACCTTCCAGCGGTGCATGATGGCCATTTCAACGAATTTATTATTGAGAAGAGTATAGAAGTCTTCATGGACAACTTCTCGGTGTATGGCCAAATTTTGATGTGTGTCTGGATCAGCTGGATCAGATACTAAGCAGATGTGAGGAGACCCCCCTGGTTTTAAATTGGGAGAAGTGCCATTTTATGGTACATGAGGGTATAGTGCTTGGGCACAGGGTCTCCAAGATGGCATTCAGGTGGACAAGGCAAAAGTGGAAGTCATTGAGGGGTTACCTCCTCCCCACTTCAGTCAGAGGAGTTAGATCTTTCCTGGGTCACGCAGGGTTCTATCGAAGGTTCATCCAGGACTTTTCAAAAATCGCGAAGCCCTTGTCTGATCTCCTGCAGAAAGATGTAAAGTTTCATTTTTCAGACGAATGCTTGAAGGCTTTTCAAACCATCAAGAATAAACTCATCTCTGCCCCCATTGTGGTTCCCCCTGACTGGACCCTTCCTTTTGAGGTATGACTGATGCTAGTGACTTCGCTGTTGGTGCTGCTCTCTGTCAAAGGAAGGATAAAATTTTGAGGGTTATCACATATGCGAGTAAGACGCTGACGGAGCCTCAAAAGAACTACACCACCACTGAGAAGGAGCTATTGGCTGTGGTGTTCGCTCTTGACAAGTTCAGACCTTATTTGTTGGGGAGTAAGGTAATTGCTCACACCGACCACTCGGCCTTGAAATACTTGTTCCAAAAGAATGATTCCAAGCCCAGACTATTGAGATGGATCCTGCTTCTCCAAGAGTTCGACTTGGAAGTGGTTGATAAGCAAGGGAAGCAGAATGGGGTAGCAGATCATTTATCGAGGCTGGAGACTCCAGATGACGGGGTCCCCATAAATGAGTTCTTTCCCGACGAAACGGTCTTTGTAATTGGGAAAGTCAAAGGAGCCATGGTACGCTGACTTGGCTAACTATCTTGCCTCTGGGTTGGTTCCCCATGATCTAAGTTACAACCAGAGGAAGAAGTTTCTGTCTGAGACCCGTCATTACTTTGGGGGACCCCTATCTCTTCAGAGTTTGTGCTGATGGTCTAATCATAAGATGTCTCCCTGATGAAGAGGTAAACAGTGTAATAGAGTTCTGCCATTCCCGAGAGGCAGGTGGTCACCACGTCCTGCTAGGACGGCTGCTAAGGTGTTAGAGTCGTTTCTACTGGCCCACTCTACACAAAGATGTCCACCGCTTCTGTGCTCACTGTGATAACTGCCAGAGGATGGGGAACACTTCAAGAAGGCATGAGATGCCGCAGAAGGGAATCCTTGAAGTAGAATTATTTGATGTCTGGGGTATTGACTTCACGGCCCATTTCCTTCTTCTCACGGAAACCACTACATCCTTGTTGCTGTAGATTATGTTTCCAAATGGGTCGAAGCAATCCCCTGCCCTTCTGCTGATGCTAGAACCGTGGTAAAATTCTTGAAGAAGAACATCTTTACCAGATTTGGTGTGCCAAGAGCTATCATCAGTGACGGAGGTTCTCATTTCTGCAACAAAGCTTTTGAACTCTGATGACTAAGTACGGGGTGACTCATAAGGTTGCTTTACCTTATCACCCCAAACTAATGGGCAAGCAGAAGTGAGTAACCGAGAGCTCAAATGGATTCTTCAGAAGACAGTCAACTCCTCCAGGAAGGATTGGTCTGTCAAGCTTGATGATGCTCTATGGGCTATAGAACCGCATTTAAACTCCCATTGGGATGTCCCCCTTTAAGTTGGTATACGGGAAGCTTGTCATCTCCCAGTTGAGCTAGAGCACAGACCCTATTGGGCTTTAAAGGCTCTTAACTTTGATTTCATGACGCTGGAGAGAAGAGGCGATTTCAGCTTTCTGAGTTGGAGGACTGAGGGACCAGGCGTACGAAAGCTCAAGAATCTATAAAGAGCGCACCAAAAAGATCCACGACCGGATGATGCAAAAGAGAGACTTCAAAGTGGGGATCTAGTGCTGCTCTTTAACTCTAGGCTACGCCTCTTCCCTGGGAAGCTAAAGTCACATTGGGCAGGCCCCTTCAGAGTTGTAGGAGTTACAACCTATGGAGCATATGAGCTGGAGAATAAGGCTGTGAAACCTTTAAGGTAAATGGTGCTCGTTTAAAAGGTTATCTTGGTACTGATCATAACTTTTTCCCTTGCAGGCACTATTCTTTTTGGAGAGTGAATCCAATCCTACAGCGAAGATGAATTCTCAAGAGACGAGTTCGAATGTGAAAAAGAAATTCTCTTGGCGAATGCGAAAGAATTGAGAAGGCTGAAGGAATTCACTATAGTTGTTGTAGAGCTCTCATCACACCTCTTCTGATTGATCAACCAGAAATTGTCTAGCTAAAGACATTAAAGAAGAGCAGCTGACTGGGAGGCAACCCAGTGTTTTCGGTACTTTTATTCTGTGTTTTTATGTTGTTTATAGTTTTGTTTTTGGGTAATGTTGTTGTTGCAGTGGTTGGAGCTCAAAAAGAAACAAAATGGTTAATTTTTGGCTATGTCCGAACTTCGTCCGAACATTGAAGTTCGGACCCAGTTCGAGAGTTGGTACCTGCGCAAAACAACATGTCCGAACTTCAGTCCGAAGATTGAAGTTCGGACCTGATTCGAGTGCGGTGAAACAAGAAAACGAGATGTCCGAACTTAGGTCCTGACATCAAAGTTCGGACACGACGCGAAGCTCAGCCGAGGTAAGTATGTCCGATGTCGAACTCTCGGATCCGCCAACAGACTTTCGGACAAACCCCAAAAATTCGACTAAAGAACGCGGTCCGAACTCGAAATTTCAAACTAAACGCTCTTCAATTTTTCCTCACGACCCGAACACGCAGTTCGACACCACCCCCAACCTGAACCCTCTTTTCCAATCTTCTTCATACGACACCTCAGCCAACTCAATCCCAAACTCACTCCCCAAATCCTTCACTACCAATCTCTTCATTTTTGAATTCATGCTCTACACTCCAAGCACTTGAAATCCACCAGAAAATCTCGAATTCATCCGATTTTTGAGCAATCCAGTTCGAACCCTAACTACCGATTTGGGGGGTTTTTGAGTTTGATTCTGCAGATTTTTGCTGTTATATCTACTTCTAAACATCCATTCAACTCCAGCAAGGTAATCTCTCTACTACTTTCTAACCTCTTTTATGTGTTTTTGACAAGATTTGGGAACCTAGGTATGCAAATCGAAAATGTCTGGTATTATTGAGATTTCTGAGCTTCATTTGCGTATATGGGGTTTATTATCTGATTTGCTGTAAGTTGCTGGATGGAGATGTGTAAACTGCACAACTGTGATTTCAATATACATATTTGAGTGTGTGATTTTATCTGGCATGGCTGAACTGAAAAGAAAAAAGTGATTGAGATTAAGCTGAAATTGTTGGAACATTGTACCTTTTTGTCGGTTAAGTCTCTGCTGGTCCCTAATTGTTGAGGATTATCATTGCAATTGAAAGATTGATTGACCATTGTTATGAGAATGTTGAATTTTTAAGGGGAGACTCTGTCGATTTTGGGTAATTATGTGCACACTTAGAACTATTTACATTGCCTTTCCTTTATTTGACATTGCTTACCCTTGAATGAGCAGATTTGAGCAGATTTACACCGCCGTGGTAAGAGGGCTGCGGGAGCTGGCACCAGTTCAAGACGTCGGGGTCAGAAGCAGAATTTAGAAACGAAGCCGCCCAAGAGTGGTTTGCCAAGCATGCATAATTGCTGAGCGCTGTGTGGGGCGGGAGCTGGAGCAGCACTAGGACTACGGGCTTATTTGGACCCATTGGGCTGGGGCAAGATTCTAGATATGGGGGCCAGTACTCTGAACAAGACGTGCGCATGTTTTATGCCAATGCAATCTACCAAGACGGCCAGATCAAATCCATAGTAGACGGGGATAGAGTGACGGTCTCCACAAATGGAGATGGCTCAGTATTTGGACATTCCCTATCCTGCCCCGACCGTCCTGAGCACCTCAACCCCAACGACTTCAAGACACTGCCATCCAACACTATACCCCCCTCATGGTTCAGGGACCACGACGACGCAGAGGGGATGACCCATCCAAGCAGGTCGTTCCTGTTGATGCGCTTCAGAGCTCACATGAGAGAGTTCTGCTCGCACTACTAGCTGCGAACATTGTACCACGTCAGAGCTCGGACCTGAACCATACAGACTTCCTACTACTTCAGGCAGTGCTGCTGAATCCGGCGTTTGCTGAGGCTGCACAGATCACTTACTTGCCATGGGTGATCTTCTTGCATATGTAGTACATCATGGAGCATAAGGACAAGCACAAGCTCGGCTTCCCGGTCATGATCTGCAACATACTCAGGAGGCAGAGGGTTACCATTCCTACTGTGGGGCTGCATGCTGCGCGGGCTCCCATTGATGCGGGCGCCCTGAAGAAGATGTGGTTTGAGTTCAGCGAGGGCCAGTGGAGGAAGATGGCTGCCGCGCGACCACAGAAGCGCCAGCGAGAGGCGGGTGAGGGACCATCAGAGCCCGCCCCTGCTGCTTCACACCTGCGAGCAGGAGGCTTATCTTGCACTGCCAGCCCCTGGGAGCGAGTATGTCACTCGCTACGAGTTTGATCAGCTGGAGTCCCGTTTCATAGAGATGGATCGACGCTATCAGGCGGAGATCGAGACTCTTCAGCAGCAGGCACGCCGCTCCTAGGACGACTATGAGGCTTTGGTCGCGCAGTTTTCAGCAGTGGCAGGCGTACTACCCCCCCCCACCCAGTGATTATGTTGCTGCTTGGGACTTCTTTTTGGATTTGTTTTTGGTTGTGTTAGACTGATTACTTTTAGTTCGATTGGGTTGTATTTAATTTCTTTCAATTTTAGGTTGTTTTAATCTTTAACTCTGACTACTGATGTCTCTAATGCGATGCTCTAGCATACTTTTCTGTGTTGTTTGTTGAATGTGTGCAAGTATACTTTATCATGCTGACTCCATGCCGGACACTAGCTTGGAAGCAAGTGTGTGAGAAACCTTCTCCCCTACCAGGACACTAAGTGTGAGGAAGAAAATCTTCCTCAAAGCATCACAAAAGAATCAGGGGAGTGTTTCAGTTTTTGTTCCTTTTTGTTAATGTTCGGCCCGTGCTTTAACGTGTATACCTATGTCCCTGTTCATTTCCCCCTTGTAGGTGTGACACATTTAGCCAGATCTCCTCTCTTGTGATAAATTTCTGAACAATGCGGACATTGCTCCTCATTAAGTGTGAGGAAGGGGGAGATCTTTCTGAATGTGTCAGTCAACATTTATTCCCGCTCTAATTTTTGTTTGGTTTTGGGCTGTGTGGGGGTAATTCCCTTAGAGTGCTTCTTAGTGTTGAATACTTGGGTGATCTTTAGTTGTGGAGTTGGTCCGGTAATGACCTTTAGGGTTGGTTTGCTCAAAGCTGTGTGCTCTCATATCATATTTTCAAATGGCTGAATTCTGTTAAATGTCTGTGAACAAGTGGGTTGTGGAGTTAGAACTGGTTTAGCTTGGAACCTTGGGAATAGTGAGAATGTTTGAATGAAGGATAAAGCAAGGTACTCCTCTGATCTAAGTTATTTGCTGAACCAAAAACAGGCCTCTTCCATCCGGTTATTAAGTGCTAGGGGTGCTTCATCACCCATTTACCTAAGGTCGTCTGATCTGGGATAAAAGACCCAATACCGTTACAAGGATGGAGAGAAAAGTCTGGGGGATGAATTATTTGTGCGAAAAAGTGATATGTATGCAAAAGAAAAAAAAGGGAAGTTCTTTAAAGTCTTATGTTTATGGCAATTCCTTAAATTAGATCATGAGTACGTGGTGTTGAAAGGTTCTGCGGAATATGGCAGAACTTCACACCCCTTGTCATCCACGGGTTTGAGAAGAGAAAAGGTTGGAAGGTTCTGAGTTACTCTATGTTTTGACTTCATGATTGGCTTGGCTTCTTCATATTCTTTTGTTTTTAAAAGTGTGCTTCGTTGTTTAAGAGACATGCAGTTAAGAGCAGATCGATTCCTGGGTGATTATTGTGTCTTAAACTCCTTATTTTGTGCAATCCAAGGTTTGGCCCTGAGGCATTCTGAGACGTTTTACTCCTGCTTTGCTTGAGGACAAGCAAGGTTAGTGTGAGGAGGTTTGTGATGAGTGGGAAATATGAATGGTTTTAGTGATTTTAATGCCTAATTTTTATACGTACATCGATAATATTCCACACTTATCTTCCGTTTCCTTTGGTTTGTTGTTTGGTAAGGCTTGATCCTTTTTCTATGATTAATGCAGAGAAAAGCCAAGGAAACAGTAGATTAACTCACAAGGGAGATGATGCAACAAACGGGGGTCGAATTGGAGTCCGAACGGTGAATTTAGAGGATTTTGAAGGAATGTCCGAGCTTGTGTCCGAACTTCCAAGTTCGGACGCAAGTCGAGAGTTCGTATGCTGCGCCTGAAGGATGTCCGAGCTTGTGTCCGAACTTCCAAGTTCGGAAGCAGTCGAGAGTTGATGCGGCGCCTGATGGAATGTCGAACTTCAGTCCGAAACATCGAAGTTCGGACATGGTTAAGAAAAGCTGGAGGTCTGATGTACGGAGCATGTCCGAACTTGTGTCCGAACATCCAAGTTCGGACACAAAGTCGAGACTTCTGGGATTGGAGCGTTCAAAGCATTGTGTCCGAACATTGAAGATTCGACCAATGTTCGGACGGGACGAAAAATTCAGCATAAACTCGGCGTTTTGAAGGGAAAAGAGAGAGGAAAAGTCTATTTAACTGACCTAATCAGAGGAGAAAGGTATTCATTCATCATTGATCATTACAACACACACTCTCACGCTGATTAACGAGGTTCTCTCCACCCATCCACGCCAATTGCATCAGTTCACCTTCACTTACATTCATCAAGCTTATCATCATCGTTCTGGAGGAGCATCGTCAGAAGGGAGTGAGGCCATCATCTTCAACCTCACACCTGCATCCATCGATTCTGGATAGTCGTTCAACAGAAGGTTTTTCTTCTTCCTTTAGATGATTTCTATGTTGATTGTATTTATCTGTTTCTTTGCAATGTCTGGCTAGTAGGGATTTAACTCTGGGGTAGGGTTTGTTCAAGATGGATTCAATGTAGTTAAAGATTCTGCAATTTGATTATGAGGCTGTATGGATTGTTTTCAGGTTAATGATTATCAATTTTCTTCTCTATTAATTTCGCGAGTTATAGAGTGTTCTACGAAACCTATTAAGATCAGACAAGGTGATTAATAGGGAGTTCGAATTAACCTGGGAATTTGGGGAAGGATTAGTCGGATAGATAATCTTTCCTACAAATGCTAGCAATTCTTTGTGCTTATTCCACCTATATGTGTTTTGCCAACTGCTAGATTAGAGTTGACACGTTCTGATAGGTGAGCTCTTCAATGAACTAGGATTTAGCATTGAAGAGATAGAAAGAATTTGGCCTTTCCGTTTCTCATAATTAAATTGTAGGAGTTACTAGATTCAACCAGAAAAGAACAACCCAAACCCGGAGTTCCATTCATATTATCAAACTCTTCATTCATTTTCACACCAGTTCATTTCAACTTTGATTTGCATTTATTTAATTCAAACACAAAACAATTCACAACCCCCTGAATTTCCAGTTTTCTTAGGATTTAGGATAGGACTTAGGCTTATTTATTCAAGTCCCACGGTTCGATACTTGGTTGCTTAACTTTCTATACTGTAGTGACCGGGATTTTTGCAACCCGACAGACTTATTGATTTATTATTTTCTAGATTAATTCGTCTAGTTTTAGTAGATCAATTTACCTGTTTGCAGTGTGCACCATCTGTTGTCTCCGTAACAGATAACCCACATAAATCATACTCCCTCCGTCCCACCTTGACCGTCCTATTTACTATTTGGACATATCGTTTGACTTCAATTTTTAACATATAAGAAAATTAATTTTGAAAATATAAGTTTTGCATATGATTCCTTACATGATAAACTATATAATACAAAATTCAGTTTTATAAAATTATTTTACCTTATATGTTTAATATTGACGTGAAAAAACGTGCCAAAAAACAAACAGGACACTTATGACAGGACGGAGGTAGTACTTAAGCTAATAAGCTTGCAAAAAAAAAAAGAAAGAAAAATCTTTTTGTTTATTCGTGTCATTCTCTCCTCCTCTCGAATCTTACCGGGAAACCACCTTCCATCTTCGCTGTCAGACTTGGCAAAAAACGCCGGCGCATACCCGTCCACTCCCCCTGCCGCCTGAATAACCCTGAACCGCTTTAAAATCCCAGCAATCACTCTCTTCATTTGCAATATAGCCATTTCCTTCCCCAGACAAATTCGGGGACCCGCCTGGAAAACCGGATACGAAAATGGATCACGGCCTGCAAATACTACTAACTTACTTTCTTCCCCTCGTCCCTCATTTCTAACCACCTCTCTGGCTTGAAATCAGCCCAATCTGGCCCCCAATTTCTCTCCATCCTCCCCAACGCGTAGATGTGGAAGACCACCACCGTCCCCGCCTTCACCGTTGTCCCGTCTGGCCAGATGTCGTCATCGGTAGCCTGCTTTGAGTCAACTGGTACTGGTGGGTACAGTCGCATACTCTCGAATAGCGCCGCTTGTGTGTATATCAAATCCCTCTTCGCCTCGTCATAGGCTGAGGAGGAGGAGGTTGAGCTCTTCTGATTCTCGACGATTGATCTGATTTCGCTGACTATTCTCTCTTCGACATCAGGTTCTTAGTTAGCAGCCAGAAGAACCACGTAAGTGCTGCCGATGTGGTGTCTCGGCCAGCCAGGATAAAGCTGATCGCTATGTCGGTGACGAACTGCTCATCGTTGTGCCCCGAAGTAAGAAACCTTGAGAGCAGGTCAAGTTGGTCTGATCTGGAATCTGAATTATTAGAAGCATCTGAACTGAATACGTTGATCTTCTGTTTGACAATGGATTGGCATAGTCCCGAACTTGAAAGACAGCTCTCCGGAGCTTTTTTTCAGACCCATGTTAAGAAACCGCTTTAATTTCCAGAAAAGAGTAAAAAGGTCCGAGACCTGTCACTGCTAAGAGCTACTTGCCTCCTCAAACGCGGTAGCAAACGGTGCATCGGGTAGCGAGGGAGCAAGCACTGTGGATCATGCCCAAAAGCGATGTTGCAGATGTTGTCGAAGGCGAATCGTTGTAGAAGGTCTTGGAGGTCGAAAACACGGCCACCGCCGTATCTCTCGGCTGCGGCAGCGGCTTCTAGAATTGGAATCAGTCGGCCGTAGAGCTCGGCGTCCACAACCTGCACGACAAATTTACGCAGAGACTTTTTGGTGAATTCGTAGCTCGCGACCTGACGCTGGAACCTCCAGTCTTCACCGTCTGCGTTGAATATACCACCGCCGAGTAGGTCACACCTAAGTGGGCGATGGCGCGCCGACTTGGGATAGGAGGAGAACTTCGTCTTAAGGATGTGTTCGACGTTGGCTGGGTTGGCGGTGATGAGGTGAACGCCGGTGCCTAGTGGACGGCGGATAGCGATTGTGGAGGTTGAGGAGGTTCGAAGGAGGGCTGTGACCTTGTCGAGGATATATCTCTTGTGGGTTCCGATAAAGAAGGTGGAGTCGATGACTGGAGGTGATGGAGTGGTTTGGTTTTCGGCGGTGGGGAAGAAAATCTTGCGGCGGGTCAGGAGGAGGGATGAAGAAGGGTAGTAGCACGAGGTATAACAGGCTAAAGTATTGATCGAGCTGGATCATTGTTATATTTTGGGGTCGTTAAATTTGTTTTCGGTTTTGGTCTTGAAGAGCAAGAAACATAGCTGATCGGTGAGAGTATTCAATGTTCATGAGGTGTTTCTTTCGCCTAGCATTGTTTTTCTCTTCTTTTTTTTTATATATGCATGGCACTCTTTTCCTCACGAAAAGACTGTTTCCTCAGAGTTTTTAAAAGTGCATACATATCCATTTTGCATACATATCCAGTTTCACAGAACAGGGCCTTAGTTTTAGGGGATGGCTAATTCGAACCTGGCTCTTATACACGTCTAATATGTTGATGATTATTTTGGTCTTTTATCGTCTATTTATCCTTTTATACTTTATATTTTTATAAAACTTTATATATTGTTGTTTAGATAAAGTCCAAATAATACGGATTCTATATCGTAGTTCATCATAATTCGAGTTCTTCAAAATAAGACCCAGTATGAGTATGTTTTGATAAATTTTTTATTTTTTGTATGTACATATGTTTTAAGATTCATTGTAAATCTTAATTTTTAAAAAAGTGAATCAAAGTTTGTTAAAAAGTAAATCAAAGGTTGTTAAAAAAGTGAATTAGAGAGTTGCTTAAAAATGAATAAGAGGTTTCAAAAAAGTGAATCTGATAAATATAGATTGTTTAACTAAAGTGATTCTGATTGTTTGACTAGTGTGAATCAGAGGTTTTAGAAAAGTGAATCAAAGGTTGTTAAATAGTGAATCACAAGTTGTTTCAAAGTGAAATAAGAAAAGTGAATCTCATAAAGTGATTAAGAGGTTTAAGAAATGTGAATCAGAGGTTTTTATAAAGTGAATCAAAGTTGTTAAATAGTGAATCACAAGTTGTTTTTAAAATGAAATAAGAAAAGTGAATCTCATAAAATGATTAATGTAACACCCCTACTCTATTCGGCTCCTAATCAACTTAATTAAACAATGTAATCGCAGCGGTAATCTCAACAATTGTACTACTGGTGTCACCACGTCTTACTCGCCCAACTGGTAATAACGTGCCTACTGATGTAATCTTAAATACGAAACATTTTCCCACAGTGACAACAAGAGATAGATCTAAACTTCCCAAACCAAGATAAAATACATTCACAGTGAGCTTTCTAAGTATCCAAAACTATGCACGTTTCTAGGTTCGTATCAAAATGCAACAGTGCATGTTCAAATAACTGTAATCAAACTACCTACCCAGCGCGTCACTCTCTTTGCCGACACCGGAAGCTGCATACCTGCAAAATGGTTGTTTGTGGTATGGAATCAGCCCCTGCTGAGTATGTGAAATACCCCGAACTTAAATATGGTGATTATATTATTATAATATAGTATTTAAGGGCCTAATAGTGCCTAAGTAATTTTTGGTAAAGAAAATAAATCCAAAAGAAATGAGAAAAACGCTTAGAAAGCGGAAAACGCTTAAAACGAGCATTAAATAACCATAGGAGGTACGAGACCTCGGTTATAGTATCGTAAGGATCCCTAAGGCTTATTCATGCCCAATTAGTATACGGGAATGATTCTCGAAGAAAACAGATCCAAGAAATGTATTAAAACGCTAAAAGAGCTTTAGCGCACGTTGTTCGAGGAAACCCAAAAACGTGGCTTTAAGCGGCCCAAACAGACCCGTAAAAATTATAATTCATTGAATAATAGTTATTAAGCATTTATGGAAGCTTAGTAATCAATAAAAGTAATTAAACGAGAAATTCCGGAAAACGGGCCCGGTTAGTGAATAGTAGCAAAACCGGGTAAAATAACAAGCGTGTTCAGTAAAAGACGAAAAACACTCCAGCTTACTAATATAGTGGGGCCGATTTTTATGGGGTCAAATAAACCCTCTCACACACATGTAACTAGCTAATAAGTAAAGAGAACCAAAAAGCAAATAGAAAAGTAGAAAAGGTACCTTCTTTGTAACACCCCACTCGATAAACCCGTAATAATCACTCTCGTATAATCACTCACGTAGCGTAATTAGAGACGTCTCACAGCGGAAGTTAAACTACATTAATCCTCACTTGGGTGTCACATGCCATTACTCGCCCATGCGAGTAAAGAAGATAACCGTGTCTTAACATGAACAACAACAACTAACCGCAGTGATGAACACAGAGTTATTATTACATTATCTATACAAACCAATACCTATGCAATAGTGCCATTAAAGAGTTTCCCGAATTCAACGTGCTAACCGATTTAATATTAAACATGCGATAATAATAGTCGAGGTAGTCTACCCATATTTCCGCACTCCGCTTCACGTCCCGATCAACAACCTGAAATGGGTTGGCCCCAAAAGGGGCTCAGCAAACTATATGCTGGTATGCTAAAGTGTAATCCTAGACCCTTTAGGTCACTTAGGTCAATTAGCCGCTGAACATGAGGTTGATTACATGCTGGTTCATTTTGCAGTTTATATACAGCAGTAAATAACATGCATAAGCATACAGTAATCCATCAAAGTCACAATCCATCCATTACATACAATCCACGACTACCAGATACCATGTTCTATAAACAGTCATACAATATACAGTAAACAGTCATACAACGCGTAGTTACTTCCATCGAGATGTTAGTAGTTTTTCCTTTAATTATGTTAATCACCATTTAGACTTACTCTCAATACCATTAGGCGTCATGTTAGGACAACCCAGAAATAAACCTTACTGGACAGTAGTCCTCCCGTACACACGAAGTGCTCATTGCCAAGGATCACTCGATCCCGGGGCTTCCACTTGCCTAATAAAGGCGTCCATGAATGGCCGAAGCCGTGTGCCAAAGTCGCACCTGGTCCAACAGTCTATCTAGGCCCGTCGGAATATAGAGGGAGTCGGTTCCTATACGGACGTTATCCTCCGGTGATCACCAATGCGCAACCAACTAGTCGAAACTAATTGGATTCCCATACCATTTACCATAACCAACACTCTCCAATGTATGATTAATCCTTAATCAACTACCCTAAGTAAATACTTAGGTTTTGAAGAAATCTTTACCATTATTACCTTTGAAGTCTTATGTACTTCCCTAGACATAGTCTGGTTAAAGTCATGTTCGAGTATCAAGATCTAGAGACTGGGGATCCCGAGTCTCATTCCTAAGTGTTTTACTTAGGTCAGTTAGAGATAAAGTTCCCGAATATTAGTATTCCAACCGCATAAACAATCATAGTAATATTGTCCGAAGACATCGCGCACAATAATAAACGCTTACCAACCTTATAAATAATCCACACAATCATGCATAGCAAACATATCGCTCTTGTCACATAGTCAATCAATACCCGAACCGAGGCTTCCCTCAGAGGTTCAGACCACACAATAAACATACCGTACACCGTCGACGCTCGCGTAACAACCCCCACGTAGTCTCTAGCGCTCCCAAGACTCGTGTCTACCAACTCGTACCTCTGGTACATATGTTGTTCTAATATTAGCATATACAATTCAAACTCACTTAATCACCCTAGATCCAACCCTTAATTCCATCCCGTAGCTAACCCTTTAGTTGATTTCTTGTTCAACTTGATGTTCATAAATTCTTGGGATTTAGGTTTGCTTGCTCGTTACAGTTCACGAGTACGTAACAGTTGCTACGATAATGATATTATTACATGGAAGTTACATTCTCGAATTGTTTAAGTAGTAGTCGAGATGCCTGCATGCGGGAATAACGTTACATGCGCGCAAGCATGTTGCCTAACCATTTCGTTATACGGGGTAATTTACGTAGCTATACTTACGAACATGCCCTGACATTTATATATACACTTAGGTACGTATATATTATAATTGTTGTTTTTTCTACTTTATTGCTTACGCACCTTTCACACGTATGTACAAATGCTATATATTTGTATGTGTGTCTAACTTAGTCATCGTTATATTAATGTTTCTACATGTAATTGTATAGCCCTTTTATGTGTTTTGTTAAACACATTGTAATTGCATATTATATGAATATAGAGTTTCTCTCATGACAAAGTTTCCAACCTTACAATATACTTCCACAAATTCTCTAACTTACCCTATTATGTTATGTAATGTTTATAATGCATATTTATTTCTTAATAATTTCCTTATAATATATATCCTCTTATACTTTAACATTATGTCTAATCATACTATTTCAACTTATTATATATTATGTCCACATATTAATTATTCCCAAATCAGCCCACACATTTTCGGTAATTGTAATATTTACCTTTCACTTTGATTATTTGTAAAATCAACCCCATATTATAACCACTATATTTATAACCTTATTAATTTATAATCTAAGGTTTTCAAACATTATCATATACATGTGTTATGTATATAATCCGAACAGCACCTATTGTTTTCGGAATCCTTATATCATTCCCACATGTTTTGATTATTTACAAAACTATATCCCATATATTATACTTGTTATACTACCGATCCTTATTAATTTATAACTTAAGATATTCCAACATTATAATAGACATATATATATATATATATATATATTTACGAACAGCACCTCTCCTTTCTCAGATTTGTTTATTCACCCCCTATATTTCTTTTAATTACACTATAACCCCCTTTATTCTATAAACTTTATTTAATAATCACGTAAAACCTTATAATGTACACTTTAATTATTGTAAATACCAAAACTAACCCCATATTTCCTTCAAATTCCTAGCAACCACAAAGGTTGTTCTAACTTCCATTTTCACCCAAACTTCCGGTTATTTACCAAGTAGCCCATAAGTTTTATAAAATGTTACATTTTAATACTTAAACCAATGTTATGCTCCTTAATTAAATAAATTACCACACCATCTCATAATTTACCCAATTCACGAATAGACCTTTAAGGTCTTTTAAATCCCATTCCAGCCCTTAATCTTTCGAAAATTACATAATATACCCATAGGTTTTTAAATTATTATACATTAGCACTTAAACCATATTTTATAACCCTTATTAATATAATTCATCAAACCAATCCCAAAAATTCTTTAAATTCCCAAACAGACCCCTAAGGTCTTAATATTTATTTTCCAACACCTATATTTTTTATATTTAACTTCGGTCAAACCTCACTTGTAGTCAAGGTTGACCACCTAAATTATCCTCGTGGTCGGATCAAATATTATTTACGAAAGTATCCCAATAATTCTCTATTTTTATATTTAACCCTTAATCGCATAAAATTCATATTTTATATTTATAAACTTCCTAACATCATCCTTTTGGTTATTATTACCATTTATACCCTATATTTCATTTAATTATATTTTGCCCCCATTTATGATTTATTTATTTATATAAATATTTGTACAAGGTTTTAAAATTCATTTAAGCCATGATATAAGCTTATAATTATGCCTATATTTTTCTAAGGTGTTACCAAGTAGTTATAATTGCTAGAAAGATGGTTTTGCACCAGAAATTTATATAACTTTATAAATCCACCTATAAATTATTAATGACTATTTAGAGCTCAAAATAACTATAATGATATGGCCCAAATATATGGCCTCAAAAATAACATAATAATTATTTTAAAATGGCATTTAAATATCTCTAGGATTACACTATAATCACGGTGTATACAACACTTTCCTTTGCCCTTTTTAAGCCATTTTTTTCTCAAGTTATTTCCTTATCATTTTCACACATATTTTGGTTTCACTAACATATATATGTTACGGTTTATTTTCCCTAACCTATATTTACTCCTCACACATTACTAACTTAAGTACACATATATATACGCTTAAATTTTGGTCCCCACGGCAGTATTCAAATTAGTAACCCTTTTTAAGGCATTAAAATAGGTACTTATATAATTAGCTTGCCTTATTTACAAGGAGTTTTTTTTTTTTCCAGCCACAGTAATCCTTCACTAGCAACAACTCCTTCACGGCCTAGTTTATATAGATGTATATACCATGGTAAACATTTGTACGCAACTCAGCTCATATTTGCATATAATACTCAAGGTTTTTAGTTTGTTTTTACCTCCTTATAATCTTCCCACTGCTCACCGTATATTGTTGTTTTGCAGGGCTTCTTCGGTAGCTAAACACAGAGAAACAAGCTCAGTTCTTGAGCAAGGAACTAGAGGAAAAATAGAACCTGCACGGCCTAGTTACTCTGAGATTATTACCTTACCTATACCCCTTTCTTGATGTTTCTCGATGCAGGTTCTTGGCTCAGCAAGGAGGTTGGAGTGGAGCTTTCATACATGAGTATAAGAGCAGGAAGGAATGTCAAAAGTAGCAGCATTTTCGGGCATAAACAAGGCAATGAAAGACGTTTGTTTCAGCATGGTTTTTTTTCTTACCGTTAGAGCTTAAGAAAGTCCCTCTTCAACTAGTGTAGTTTCCGGCTGGGTTTGGGGCTTTCAAGAGTGGATCCCAACCTTTGAAAACATGGAGACTTAGTGAGGAGGAGTGGCTGGTCCCATGCCCAGAAAAGGAAACGAAAACAGAGGGCAAGGAAGTGCATCTTACCTTGGCTTGTTCGATTGTCTTCACGCTGGTTATGAACCGAGAAAAATGGAGCTTAAGTTGATGGACTGTGGTGTTGTTTACTCTGTTGAACTGAGGATGAGCTCCAGTTGGGGCTCTTTGTTGTTTGCCCGAGAGTGGAGGAGAAGAGCTAGGTTGTGCTGCGATGATGTAGAAAAAAAACGTAGAAGAATTATATAAGAAAGACTACTGAAGTGAACATGTGAGAATGAAGAAGAAAGGGTACTCCTACCTTACTGCTTCATCGGTCTTGGATGAGGGAAAAGATGGAGTGTTTGTTGCAGTAAGACCACAGCTGTTCCAGGAGATAATGGAGCAAGGAATATGGTGAGAAAAACAGTAGAAGCCGTGGAGAAGGAAAGAGGGAGAAGGAGTAAGTTTATCGGCTTATTCTCCTCTGTTGTTGTTCGAATTTGAGCAGGGAATGGAGGGGTTGTGTTGTTGTCGTGACACAAGAAAGAGGAGGGAGGCGTGCGAAGTATGAAGGGAGAAAGAAGACCGGTTGTACTGCTGTATCCTTATTTGCTTTGCTTCATCCCTGCTCTGTAGGAAGCATCAGCGATCAGGAAAAGGAGAAGGAAAGAAAAGTGGAGGGAAGAAAGAGACAGGTGATGTCGTCAGTGTATACCGCATGGGAAAAAGAAAGGAGATGCAGTATTGATTTGTCGATTCTTGTCCTTGCTGCTGTCGTGATGGGAACAGGAAGGAAAAGGAGAATGGGTAATGTATACAGGCTGTCTTATACAGCATGGAAGAGGGAGCAAGGTAAGTCTAATTTTTGTTGTACTATATTATTATCTTATTGTCTCTAATGATGTCTAGTTGTATTATTTTTTTTTCTTTTGTTTTGTGCAGGTAGCCCGCTGGAAGGGAAATATGGGAGGGAAAATTGAATTTCTTTTACAAGTTAACATTGTAACACCATTTGTACATATACATATACATATGTGACTATATTATTATGTTACATTGTGACTTATAGTGTCTTTTGGTTTTAAATTGTATATACATGAGTATATATTGTATTTAAGATTGTTTAGACTATATAAGGTATTTATATAATTTATAGAGTGATATTAATGGTATTTTACACATGTACTAATATGTTACTTGTGATATTAAATTTAGGAGTTGATTTCTCTTTATAATATTTTTTCTCTTTGATTAGAGATTTAGTGTATAATTTAATGTCCATCTTGGACTATATTTTTATAAGACAATAATTATAGCATTTATTGCTCATAAATTAATTAAATTCTTATTAATTTAAGTAGTAATTATTCGGGGTATTTCATTCTTTTCCTCTCTCCCCTCATTTCTCTTCTCTCTCTCCCTTCTTCTCTTCTTCCCCACCATCTGCTCCCTCTCTCTCTTCTGGTTGGGCGATTTCAAAGCCCCAAAGGAAGCTCCCATGGCTTCCTCATCTTCTTCCACAAACTCTAGCTCCATGTGAGCCCAAAATGTAAAATAAATTACATATTTGTAATCCCCTCATCCTCCTCTACATTTCTATCTTTCCAAAATTCGAAAAGGATGAGTTTCACCTTCATGGGTTTTCTCCATTTGAAGAGAAAAGCACACCATTGTGAAGCTTGGAGTCTCCTCTTTCCAACAAGGTAAAAATCTCCATGAAAGACCTCATATTCCTCCATCTCTTTGTAGGGCCGATTTTGCCTCTCTCTTACCTTGTTTTTCCTCTTGTTTTGGAGCTTTGCTTCAACCCTCCAATGGTGGTGAGAACACCTTCTTGAACCAAGGGCTAAAACCCCTCCTAAAGCACTCCAAAGGTAAACCCTAGAAATTTGTATTTGAACACTTCAATGAACTAGCATAAATCTAAGGGCTAGTGTATTAATTATACTTGTTTTGATGTGCTTTGGGTGATGGGAATGGAGTTTGGCAACTCCATTCCCCATGTGATCGATTTATGCAAGAAAGAGGAAAGAAGAAATGGGAAAGGAAGAATGAAGTATAAGCTCAAGGTAAGAGCTCCTTCCTAATGTAAATTCTATTGCATTAGAGTAATGGGAATGGGTAAAATATTTAAAGAAACCAAAACTTTGTACTAGTATTGAGAATTGTGAAGTTTGAGTACTTAAGAGCAGGTATGTAGATTGTAGGCCTTAGATCCAAATAATTGTATATGAGTATGTGTATTGTGAATTGGGGAAGTATTGGTGAATTTATATTGTATTGATTGCTGGTAGGACCCTTGTATGGGTGTGGCTAGAATAGGAATCATTTTGGTGATAATGGGTATGTGTGGATAAGTGAGAATTGTAGGTGAACTATGGCGAAATTTCGGTAGGAATTAGGTATTTAAGGATGACTTGTGAATGGAAGAACCAAGGTATGTATTGGGATTAGTAGAGGTACTTAGTAGCTAAGGAATGGCAATTGTAGTATGAGGAATAGGAAGTGTAAAATCTGTAGCAAAGTGTATAAGAACACATTGGAGAAGTAAGAGAATTTAATGTGCAGGATTTTGTAAGATGAGTGTTGGAACTTGGGTATAGGTAGTGCAATGGCTTGGGAATGAATTGGTATGGTAAGGAGAGGTATTTAGAATGCTAGGAATGACATTGGTTGAGAGAGTATTGGATGGGAGAAGTGAATTGTAAAATCTGTAGCATGGGTGTAACAAAAACTGTTACATGTGTTGTAGAGGAAGTAAAAAAGTTGTGTAAGTTATTTGAAGGATTTGGTAATGGATTTGGTGGATGAATTAAGGTATTTTAGGAAGCCTAATTAGTGCTAAATCATGTGGGATTACATGTAGGAAGATTGGGGAAGAAATGGGTAAGAAGAGAAAAAAAAACAAAACCTGTAGCAATGTTCTGACTCCGTCCGACCTAGAGGGTGAGTCGGACGTGGGTTGGACATGGCTTAATCAACGAAAATAAAACATTCTGGAATGGTCTGACCCAGGGTCGTGAGTCGGACATGGGTCGGACATGCAAATTTTACAGTGTCGAAGTTTCTGACTTCGTCCGACCCAGACGGTGAGTCGGACGTGGGTCGGACGGAGCTTGGATGACGGGACCGAAACCTTCTGGAATGGTCCGACCCAGAGGTTATGGGTCGGACGGAACAGTTCTGGGTCGGACGGGAGGAATTTCAAAGAACGAAAACCTACTGGAATGGTCCGACCCAGGGCTTGGGTCGGACGGTGGGTCGGACGACCCTAACTTATAAAAAAAAAAATTTGTAACATGGTAATCCTATGTATGTATATATATGGATATACACATATATAAAGAACCTTAGTAATATACCATTAATGTAACACCAATGGTAAGGAAGTAAGTACTTGAGTAGGAAAACAAGTATGGAAAGTAATTAAGAAAGTGGAGGGTTAAAAGAACATCAAGTACACCGGGATAACGGGAGTAGTAATTATTCGTGTATTGTATGAACATCGTATTAATGACAATGTTGGAAACATTATCAGTGGGAACAAGTATGAACCAAGGAACAAGGGAACACACGGTAAAGCTAACCCCGGTGAAGGTATGATTTCCTCATGCCCCGTATGCTAACCGAGTTACGTTGATTTGTGTGCTGTATGCCGGCTAATCAAGACTAAAGCATGAAAACGGTTTATTGCCTTTCATTGTATGTCTTGTTGTATGTTGTGTGAGCTAACCCTTCTTGATTGATTGTGTGGCTTCATTTAGTGCGTAGTACGACTCATAGATGAGTCTGGTTGTGTAGTGACCCGTAGTATGAGTCACGTTGTGAACTAAAGGAAACATAGCAACGCAATAACAATCGAATCAATGAACGATAACGTACCCAAAGAACTCACCAGAATGTGAGAGAGTGTACGGGAGTAATAACCTCCCGATAACGGTAGGGGAAACGAAATGAGTAATCCACAAACGAACAGTAGTGGAAGTATATAAGTAACCTCTATTTGAGGAACTAATCTTGGTGCAAAACGTGAACCATGAGAGTAGTAAAGAATGATGAGGGATCTCCAAACCCCTTAGTAATTAGTCGACCCATTATGAGAGGACCCGACTGATGTAAGTATGCCCCGAACGAGAGAGTATTCGATACGTTGGGGAAACCCTTAAATCTGAGGATACTAGACGGTGGTAATTCCCTAAGCTAACAGAGGTATCGAGAGAGATGCTTCTAGGCTAGCCCATGAGGTTGTAATGTGCTCTGAGAGAAGAGTGTTGGGAATTCGTGTAGTCCGGTAGAACGGACATTTGAGTATTTGAGGAGCTAAGCGTATAGCCCTCGTATTGTAGGTCCGGTGGCGAGTCTTGAGTATGACTCCGCCCAGAGGCCAAAGTAATGAGTATTGCGTATGTATGAGTAAGGTAATGAGTATCAGTAAAAGCAAGTATGAGTATGCAAAGAGTACCGAGTACTGAGTATGTATGAGTAAGTACGAGTAAGGAATATTGAGTAATGAGTATGCATAAGTGTAGTAACGAGTACGGAGTAAGAAACGTGTACGAGTAAAGTATCGAACTTGGAGTGTTGAGTATGTAGGAGTAAGGAGTAGGTATGAGTGGAGTAGTGAATACCGAATATAGTACGAAGAGTAATGAATGAATAACAATACGAGGGGTTGACCATCGATCTGCCTTCCTTAGTAAGTATTGAATTTGTATGTGCATGTAAGTATTGTTGTTGTATTGTTGTAGCATGAGTATGTATGTAAGCATGTAATGAATTCCATGTATATTCGACCCCCAAGTAGTCGATGTAACGCGTTAGCACGCGGTATATGCGGAAGTCATATTCAGCGTAAGCTGACCCCCTCGAGGGACCATTTTTAGTGTGCAGGTACCCGAAGCTGATCGTCATTCGAGAGAGTAGGACGGGGACTGCTACGTAAGCACGGGTAGTTATATAGTAGGGATTGGTACTTGTATTGTAATGCGAATTTGGAAGCTCAAACTGTATCGGTAATTTGAGGATTGTAGTATACTCGGTATAGTAATGTATTGGAGTTGTACTTGGATTATGGATGAGTATGAAATGGAAGTATTGTATTGTGTAGAGTACTCGGTATGTTCATGCTCATCAGACCGATAGTATGTAGTATTGTAACTCGCCTTGTTAGTCACGTGGGTGACTAGCGGCATTGTACAACCCCGCCGTTGTGTAAGGAGTATCCGCTGCGAAGGTAAGTATTTGTACAGTAATGACGGTATTAGCGGTAGGGGTGTTTACAGTATGTTACTACATGACTATCATGCCCCTCGGACCCTCAGTTATTTGGTCGAGAGCATGCAGTTCATTTTCATGCAAGTAGTTTAATGTTAAAACTGTAAGCAACAATATATATTGCAGTAAACTCAAATAACAAACAAGCCCCCGGCTTCATGCATCGCATCGTAATAAACCACTGAAAGCGTTACAACGCTTATATGAGCACAGAGACTCCACTCCAACAAACACTTAATAGTTCATAATTGAGTACGACGACTCACTCGACCAAAAACATCCACCATAATCCACACATGAGTACAGCGACTCGACTCAACCAGTACACAACACACATATGAGCACAATGACTCGTTCAAACAAAACCATCAACATACCACACATACTTATAAAGCATAACCACTAAGCAACAAGGCAAAATAACGAGAATTACAAACGAGTGTAACTTCCCGTCTTTTGGCATACAAGCCCAAATAATGTTCGCCTAACGTGCGAGTTAATATAGTCGTTCGTAATTGTTCAGTAACGCCTAATGACAACGTCTCGTTAGAACGACATGTCTCTAAGTTACCCATCTTTTATGGCGGGTCACCCACGGCAATAGCCACTCCAGCAATAGAGTCTCCGTCCTACGAACAATCTGTAGTCCGTTGGAAATTTATCCAGATACTTACGGTTACCACCCGGTATCCTAGTATCGTTAATGGATCACAGTTCACAGCAAGAGCCACATCCTCTTGATAAACTATTCTATACCATCGCATCGCTTTTCTGTATTTATTTTTTTCTCTAACACAAACAGACTAAGGTCGTAGTTCAATCCTGAGTATGTCGACTCGGGATCCAGTGCTAGATACGAGAGCGGCGTTAAAGAGGCCAATGCAAGCTCTGTATATATAAGTCTCAGATATTTTATATATCTTATTACCCTAATGCTACAATGTTTTAACTTACGTTCCTTATATTACACATATAAGATAGCATCATTGCCGCTAGTTCGTTTTATAATATGTTCATTATATACGAACAGTACTGTTATCGCACAACAGTAATAATAACAAAGCAGCATTAATACGCAACTCAAGCATATTTCACACAAGCAGACATTCAATCTTATCACAGATTTTCACATAATGTCTGAACTGAGGAAATCCTCAGAGACAATCAAGCCATATAAATAACATACCGTTCACCCTGATGAGTATTACGGTGGAGTATGAATCAGCAAGTTCCTATGCTCCGTGCGTCGCCTCTAACAGTCTAAACAATACATAATGCTACTGATTAGCATCCCGTATAACAACATACTCTACGGCACCCCGTACCGTCACTAACAACTCCCGGTTAACCCCTCATTATAACTGTCAATGTTTGTCGGGTCTTCGGTTTAACTCGAGATTGAAAAAGTGTTATGTTACATGCGTAGTCTTGTCTTGTAATATTAATATACTACTTATTGTTGAACTTGTTATCGCATGTGACTTAACATACCCTTGTATGTCGTATAGTTTGTTTCCTTATTGCATGTATGATTCTTTGTCATGCACTATACATCTCACCTTAGTATTTATTTTTCCAAAGTTTGTCTCTCTTTTTTTTTTAATGTGGTATAATTCATATGCAAACAATACTTTTGAATCACATATATCCTTATTATCCCATGTAAACTTCTTAACATTAGAATTCCATATCCAATGTTTATAATTCCTTCCTCTTCATCTATTATCATTTTAATTATGATAATTTATAGTTATTGAACCATGTCACCATAACATATATTTATTTATATAAATGTATTATGGAACTATTCATTACATGGTAAGTCTTATAATATATATTCATTCTTTTTAATGAATACTTCTTATATTATAAATGTTATAACTCTTATAACATTAAAAACCATATTATAAATTTCATTCAAAAATATTAATATTTCCGAACAGCACCTATCTTTCTCAAGTATTTACAAAATCCACCACACATTTTACATATGTTATTTGTAGTTATATAACATGTATTTTGACATTTATGTCATTAAAACAATTATAACCTATAGTTATATATTGTTATAAAATACCGTACAGCACTAAAAACTCTCGATATTAATTAATCCCACCAAACTCCCATATTTACAAATCACCCCAAATTACATTTCCTTGTTACACTTATAGTATATACCTTATATTATAATCCTTATTCCTTAACATAATTATAACCATGGTTATATTTTCTCAAATAACCGAACAGACCCAGGTCTATTTAAATTAAATTTCCACCACTTAACTTCTTATAATCACCAAATAACCCCATTTAATAACATATAGTTTCTAATATCACCAACACTATATATTATACATATATCTTCATAAAACTTCATATATAATTCCAAAATTACCAAACTACTATACCAAAAGGTTATAAATATCATTATTAACCTTATATTTTCTCTAAATCTCGGTTTCACCACATATGTTACCCATTTGTAACAATTTTATGAAATATCTTATATTATACTCATATAATTCATATAACCTCCAAATTTAACCAAATCAACTTTCTAAAAATTCCTAATAACCCAAGTTTTGTACTAAACTCCATTTAGTACCCCAAGTTTTCAGAAATCACAATATCACCCCAACACTACTATAAATCTTTTACAATTTAATAACTATCTTATTATAAGGTAGTATTTTAATTAATTAAATTCTCCAAACTTGGTCAAAGTCTCCTATATAGTCAACTTTGACTTCTAATACCAACTTGGACCCAAACCTTTCGGTAATTACAAAATATAACCTATATTTTTCTATTTTTACTATTTTGACACAAACTTTATAAAATGTTATATAATTTTTATTAAATTCATTTAAGAACCCTAAATTCCTCCAAATTAAGCCCACGGCTTTATTTTTCCAGTAATTACGGTTTGGCCCCGAAATTAATTATATAAGCATAAATCTAACTAAATAAGCTTATAAACTTAAATTAAAATGGCCTAATGACATGGCCTATTACAACCTTGAACTTGCAAAATAAATTACACAATAAATGTCTCAAATATCACATATACTCACGACCTCACTTTAATTTGATTATTTTTCCACATAATGTCATAATTTGACCATTATGTTTAATTAAATCTCTTAAATGACTAGCTTAATTTATCTTAGTCATTTTTTTTTTTTTTTCCATTTCTAGGTTAATATAACCCATATTTATCATTTCACTCTCGGCCATATTTATATATGCTTAGAAATTGTGAAATCATAATTTTAAGGTGTTTATACCTTGGTTTCTCCTTGTATGAACTCGGTCACTTGTAGGAAAATTCACCACATGATTTAGACATTTTTAATACACCAAAACAGATATGGTTATACTCCAAGCTTGAGCTTAACCATAAGGAACAATTAATGTAAGATTTAAGGCAAAAATCACCTTAAAAATGCAAGGGAACTTCAAGAGGGGTTCGACCTGATTTAAACACACCACAAGTGTTAGATCCACCATATAGACATAAGGAATAGCTAGACAACAACAAGCTGCCTTGGTATTAGGTTTTACCTTGGAAAAATGCCTTAAAAGAGGGTATTTCCTTTGGATCTTGGCCACCCTTGCTCAAAATGGATAACCAACTGATTGAACATGTAAATATGAAGATTATGAGTGTGTAAACTCATAAAAAATCAGAGGAAGAAAATCGGGTGAAGAGTAGAGATCCTTAAGGTATTTTTTGCCTTAAAATGTAGATTTGAACAACCTGGTCCCTATACTTGGTTCAGCCGAGTTTAGCTCTTGTTATAACCTTAGAACACTGAGAATAAGCCATAGGAAATGATTAGCCACGAATCTAAGTGTTGGTGGTGAAAGATGAAGAAAAAGAGTAAAAACAAGCCTTAAACCATTACTTAGAAGCTTAGAAGATGGATTTACCTTCTATGCTCAAGAGCTTCGGTTTGGAGAGCTTGGGAGAGCTTTATAGGAGCAGCTTCATTGGTTGGAATGAAGCTAGGAGAGAGAGAATGATGGAGATGGGTATTATTTGATTAAATGCTACTACTTTAGATGAGTTTAATGTTGTTTGTTATTGAATTATGACTCATCAAAGAGATAAGAGGGGACAAGAGGTCGGCTAATGGAGGAGAAAGGAAGGCTCACACGGTTTTTGGAGTCAAGGGACAATAATGTAGCCAAGGTGTATAAACTAATAAAAAGGCAAAAGTTAACCCTTAATTTATGGAGACATGTTGGAGTCTTGTCCATGGTCTAAGCAAGTGGCAAATTGGAGTCTCTCTTGCTTATGGATGCCAAACTCACATGGTCCAAGGGGTCAACTTTGACCTCTTGACCGATCTTGGTCAATGTTGACTCAAGTGGGCCCCCTTTTTGGGTTTTATTAATATTTTAATATTAAATTTGTAAAATTTGTAAAAATTGGAATTAAATTCCTAATATGATATATTGTGATATAATTTCATATTTAAAGGTATTTATAACCTTTAAGCCCATTAAAAACCAATTTAGAAGGTAATTTCACAAAAATGCTTTAAGGAGTTTAGTGCACATTTTGTGTTGCAAGGTGCTTCTGGGCTTAATTTTTTTTGAGAACTGTTTGTTGTGTTCCTTACTTCATTATAATACTTAGGAATCCACTTTGGATCCTATTTGAGGTCATACAATCTTTATGGTGTCTTAAAGCACCTTTTTGGCTTTTACCGATCTTAAGGCATGTTTTGCCTTGTAGAGATCTTTAGAGTGTTCCCCAGTAATATTAGGTGTTTATTAACCATCTTAGATCATTAATAGATCATTTAATTATATTTTAAAGGTTAGGGGTATTTCAGTCTACCCCCCTAAAAAGGCTTCGTCCCGAAGTCCTTAATCCTCTACAGTTCACCTAAGGAATCAAGTTCTAAGTAACCAATCAGTCCATCACTAGGGAGTAACTCCCACTAGGTTCAAACCTAGTCTATACATACAGCATATATCAAATAGCCAAACCACATGGTATATACTCATTCACTTCATAGCACTAAACAAGGTGCATAACCAATTCATCAACAGGATACTCGGCGGTACTATATATATTCAAACAGGTGCAAAGCTCTTTCATACATAGCACTAGACAAGGTGCAAAACTCATTCATACACAGCACTAGACAAGGTGCAAAACTCATTCACACACAACACTAGACAAGGTGCAAAACTCAGTAAAGTACTCAAAGGTGTCTCATAAGGGGTACTCCACGCACCCCTATTCATATGCTAGTATCTCGCGAGGATACCCCTACACCACTCCGCGTGTATGTGTATGCATATCTTTAACGATGGCAAATCACAGGGGAGCAGTCATGAAGACCAGGACTTGACGATCCCCAA
Organism: Limonium bicolor; assembly: GCA_023374045.1. Taxonomy (NCBI): domain Eukaryota; kingdom Viridiplantae; phylum Streptophyta; class Magnoliopsida; order Caryophyllales; family Plumbaginaceae; genus Limonium; species Limonium bicolor. The sequence continues at coordinate 112,321,784 of CM041777.1, read as the reverse complement.
CCCCATGCTAACCAACGTCTACTACCCGTGGACACACCGGTTTAATAACGAAGGACACTGCGGTCCACGGCTCCTCGGGCAGTAACACCTAATTTCCTTAATCACCCACAGACACACCGGTCTAATGACAAAGGGCTCTACGGTCCACGGCTCTTTGGGTGATGTCACTCGCAGACACACCGGTCTAATGACGAAGGACTCCACGATCCACGCTCTTCGAGTGACGCCCTAGATTCCAATTTCTATTCATATCTGTGTCCACTTGTAGGAAGTTTCGAGAGTCATTCAACCCCGACGTGGTCAGCGTCAGTGTTGAACTATCTCTCACCTCAATTTGTGTTCGGTTTCGCTTGATCGGACCAGGATCAAGTTCAACTTCCCACGTCAATTTCAATCAACCAATTGTTTTATTCATTTCAAATCTTGTTTCCTCTTGATATTTACCACCTTGTGTTCCAAGTTCCCTCGACTTATAATTATTCATACAATTCCTAGAGGTTTTACCTCCACTAGGTTATACATCGGTCTCATGCCGACTCACTCATCGCATTCCATAATCGGTTTCATACCGAGTCACAATCATATATTATGGAGCTTTCTACTTCTTCTATCCGAAATCTCTCATCAGAGCTACAGATAGTCCTACTTGAATTCTCACATCAGAGCTAACAAGTTAGGCGTTATGTGACTATTGTTCGCAATGTTTGCGTAAATAATTGGAAGTAGGGTAAGAAAATCTACCTGTACTCCCTTTCCTATTCGCCATAACTAATGCGAACTAAAATATATTTATGTTCATACACATAATACATCACAATACTACCTCAAGTAATAAACACAATCATAACACTTGTACTCTACGTACAATAATAGTGTTTGTAGCATGTGTACCATGCGCTACGTACTCCCACGTACGGTATATTTTAAGGCGTGCGAAGTCGCTCTACCCCCCTTAAAAATGATTATGCCCACGTAATCTACGAATATATCATCTTGTAGTAATAAGTTCAAGATGTTCCATTCCAGTGGACTTATTCGTGCACTAGTGTGCTACATAATTCATTACCCCCCCTTTTTTTTTAGGGTCGGGTTTTAGCCCCTCTGGCTATACAACCTATTTAAGTTAGGTGTATGTATTTTATATACGGTTTGATGGGAGATGAAAACACATCATTTGTTTTCCCCAAACCTGCTAGGTATGTCAAACCTATGCAATATGAGCCCACTCGCTCCGCAAGCAGTATGCCCAATTATTCTATGGTTAGTTTACCTCTTTTAGGTTGTAGTTTTATGTCGGTTTCAACTCCACGTGGCGGTGTGTTCTACACGGCCTCCCATAATTATGGGAATGGAGTAAATTATTCACTGCGTGGTATCTGTTCATGGTATATTCCCAAGGGTTCATGTCACCCTACCGAACTAACCTTCGGTATAAGGGTTGTCGAGCTATGCTCTAGCACCTAGTGGTTGTAGTAATTTCCTTTAAATGTCAAAACGAGTCTGATATGCGCAACTAACTGGCGCCTCATGACTCAAAGTTATTTCCCTCAGGAATGAGTTCACTCCATAGGTATCTTATATGTCCTCTCTTGCTGGTGTGAACTCGAATCCCTAGTGTGTTGGTATTTTAGTACCCACACATATGGTTCATCCCTCTTCTCGATTAGGGGAATCCACTGGTTTATCTAATCTTTCATGTCCTGATTCATACTAACATAATTGTTTTTAATAGTTATTATAATGGTCGCTTGTTGCGCACCATGTACCAGTCGATTAGACGGTTATCCGCTATTGCGGTTTGCAAGGAGTATCTAATCTCCAGCTTAGAGTATCTCTTGTAATGCTCGCTTTGCCCTTCGTCTGTTGTAAACATACGATACGACTGTGGGTTTTAGCTTGGCATTCGTTTTCTGTTCAGCCCTAATTGGTACTAACATACTAACGTTTTATAGCTTGAGCATGTGGTTATTATTGTTTAATGCGACATCATCGCGGCGCCCTTAGCGCAATATGTAATTCTCTTGGTGCCCCCTTTTTGGGTGGCATTTATTATCTTGCAAAGGTTTCTCTAACATAATTTCCTAAGATACCCCGGTTCCTCTTCTCATTCGTGGGTTCACCTTGCCTTTACCATAAAATAGGCCTTATCTTTCTTGTTTACTTAAAACTTTAAAGCTTGTGTTCTAACTTATCCACTAAGGGATTGTGATCTCATATCGTTTTATTATCAAGCTATTTTTGATTTTTTTCCAACCTTGTTGGTTGGGCTGAGATCTCTTTCGTCATTTCATGGTTTACCTAGTCAGGATTCCATTCACTGACTTAGACACAGAGTTAATTACCTCCTGGGTGCTCACACTACCGTTTTACATACATGGGGTACCATACTGATACATTACTACTTACCCAACTAACCCAATATAGGTTGTCAGGCCCACAAGCTCCTAGGAGTGTGGTCGTCCCATGTCGCGTTTAGTGCACTCGTAGTGTTTGTACCTGGTGGTTATCATACCCTTAGCCCCGGTAATTTATGTAGAAATAACTATGCTGCCAATTCTTAACCTTTAATGTCAGAATGGCCCTAGAGGGTTCTCTGGGTTCCTTTATTAATGTATATTTTGCTTACTTTCTCCAAGATAGGTATTTGCGACTTATCGCCCTAATACTGGTTTCCACATGCTCGTCATCTGGTATCTGTGAGTAGGGGTCAGTAACTACTTACTATTTCTCCCGTTCACCCCTAGTTAACGCCTTCAGATATAAGTTTTAAGTTCTCAAACTCCACCCAATTTAATGGGTTACACCCTCTGGTGTATTCCGGACTCCATGATAAAGGTTGACACCTTGTGTTTCCCCCTGTCTCACGATAGTCCCTATCCAGCCTGACAATAATCAGTATTTGTGATTGATCACCTTTGTTCTTCTAGTTTTGGGTCATCTTGGTGGTACTAAGGGTATCCTTCCGTAGACTTATGTCATACAATATTCAGGCTTTATAGTTAAATGATTGTTGATCCTGCTATTAATTTAATTCTAGTTGGTTGTTATATTTTCTCCTAAGATTATAATTGGATGCCCACAACTTAGTGGGTTCCGTTCTTTATCGTTCCTCATTGTTTAATCCTTACTTTTATTCAACTTGTATTCCCTCCATCCTTTTGAGGTGACGGTATTTCCCGTCCTCAGGCAATCTCACTGTTTAGCCAATATCCACTGCCCTCCGTATGGAAGTCTAGCAGCATAACGGATTTACAACACCCCCGGTGTGTGTGGTGCGGGCATAACCTCGGCCCCTTTATTGCACGTTTTCACCTGCCTAATCTCTTCTCACTACTACAAAATAGTTTGTCATAACGGCATTTGTCTATTATTCCCATCTAATTAGTCGGATAAGTTTTTATTTAAATTCTTGGCTTGTATAGCTCACTTCTTGCCCTCTGGCAATGTTCAACGGTAGCGGTTTAACCACAAGTGTCACGCACTCCCTAAATATGGTTATGCTGGTCTGAAGACTCGACACTCCCCACCGGTATTGATTGACGTTTTTAATGTACATACCGGCTCTGGGTTTAGGCTTGTAGGCACTAATCACCGTTATTCTCATTTACTCCCCTTTCTATATTCAACTAAATGGTATATTCTTTTCAGGTTTAATGGTTAGACCGGCTAGGTCTTCCCGAGGTTTTATCGACCTCAAACCCAAGGGTTTCATACCCCTGCCATTAAGAAGGCTATGTCCTGCTTTATTGCATACGGACTCACATAAAGTTTAGTGTTTATTGGTAACCGCCTGGACTACTACGTCCTTTAGGGATATTATCGTCGCTGCACTTGCAGTAGCAAGTGCGCAAGGCAGGTTGAAATTTAATATTTTGGTTAATGTGGCACTTGCTGTGCAAGTGCGCCATGTAGACTGAGCCACCTGTACGGTGTGTCTGTAACACCCCAACTAACAACAACATACTTAACAACAAACTGCAGCGGAAAATGTACCTCATCACGTTACTTAACTCATTGGTGTTACACGCCGTTAACCACCCACGTGGCTAACAAGGCTAACATTTACATATTTGTATCGGTCTGATGGACTAGATCCCCGAGCAACTATACAATACCGTCTCCTTATCACTACCAACATTCATTATACAAATACCTTCCAACTGTACCGAGTATTTACAACTAATGCCGAGAACAACTTCGGTCTTACTACGCCTACAGATTGCAGGTAATTACATCAATTACCCGTACACAACAACTACCCCGTCCTACTCTCGGACGGCTCCAGCTCCTTGTACCTGAAACAGAAAAGGAAAGAAAGGGTGGCCCCCCAGGGGGCTCAGCACCTTTGCTGGTATGGTAATCCCGCAGCCCACATGCTACCGGGCCACGCACAACTATTTGTCGTCTTAGCATGCGGTTGATTACATTTAAATCAAGCATGTAAATCATAAACTCACAACACAATACATTTCACCTCAATGGGCTTAACGAAGGTAATTCATTTATACTTAGCAAGTCACACTTTGAGTTCTTCAACCCTATAGTATTTCTCCTCTAACGGAGCTATTACCTTAATAGACGACATTTACCCACTATCGGGTTTCCACAAACGTCTCTTTACATACTAGGAGTCATATCCATGATCCTCACATTTCACTTCTAAGCGACACATAACATCACATCACAATAACTTTGCAACATACAAATAACACATACATAACGGGTACGGATCTCTTAGGAACCGGCCCAAACATAGTTAATACACTGGTGAGCCTAGGGAATGATATCACCCCCATGTTAAGCTCGTTATAACAAAACTCATTACCGCCCTAATAGTCGGACGAGTAACTTACCTAAAGATGGATCGGATTTAGTGACCCGAACTCACCACACAAACACATGTTCCCCCTAACCGATCGTAAGTCAGAATAGCTAAGCTTTGGGATAAGCTAATGGGAGATCATAACCCGTGAGGGAAACAACCATAACAGAGAGAAGGGTAAAGCTAAAAAGGATACCCCTCCCAAACAACGCGCGACCGGCCAAACCGGATTCCTCACTACTGTTAGTACATACTTACTTTTAATTTTTCGTTAGAACCCCACTACGGAGTCTATCGTACCTACACACCATACAGTATTACTTTTGGGTTAAACATACAAGGGAGATCCCTACATTCACACACACAAATCACACAATTAACTCACACATAGCCGTGGTTAGAACGCCCCACGGTTCGGGTCGTTTAATCCGAATACCAAACTCTCATGTGATCCTAGACTCAGTTAGCTAAGGTTTAACACTTTCGAGGTTAAATGGTATCGGAACTAGGTGCGCCACATATATGAATTACTGTAAACCATCATACATGTTTTATCTTACAACGTGGCAAACATACAGAAAACACATTGGCATACAAGCCGGTGTAATCCGGTAGGACACAGGTTGCAAGAAAACCATACCTATCACCAACGTCCACTCTAATGTGTCGTCTTAAGTTCCTTGAACAGTTCTCGAACAACTGGCAACATTACATTTACTTTTATCAACATCGGGTAACATGTTTGTTAAAGTCTAACGCCATAACTTACCCTCGTTAACTAGTTAAACAACTTGACATTTTTAACTTGTTTTACTTTCACATTTTATTACAACTTTCCACCCACTTGGTTGTCTTTATATCACATCTAACATGTCCTTAACATCCTTACTTATCAATCCCCATCTTTACACATCATTTTTATACCTTAAAACAACATTTTTAGAGTGGTCCGGGACTTGGTCCTTACCTTAAGTCCCGGATCAACACTTACACAAACTCACGGTATGTTTTGACAGTGGGTCCGGGACCTTGTACTCACCCTAAGTCCCGGACCAAGACAGTCTTGTACTTTCGGCTACATTTAACAGGGTGGTCCGGGACTTCATACAGGTCCTAAGTCCCGGACCATTCTAGGCAAAAACTCTCGGGTAATTTAAGGGGGTTGGTCCGAGTCCTTGTACAAGACCCAAGTCCCGGACCTAAAACTATGTAAAACTCTCGGCCTATTTTGCACCCTGGTCCGGGACATGACCCATGACTTAGGTCCCGGACCCAACCTACAGAATTGACGTACTCGTATTTCAAGTCCTGCTGCATAAGTTCTTTACACCCATCATATGTATAAACTTCCCAACGATCTTAGGTACACTCTTATACTCAAAACTTCACCAAATATACACCACATTACAACATAGTGCACAATTTAAATTGCATAGCACTTAGGCTCTTAAAATGCATGAATCTTAAACACTGAATTCCCACAGTATATTTGCCTTTGACCTGCAAATACACACAACAATACGTATGTCCTTTACTAGTCTCTTGAGAACATTTTTCTAAGTCATTTACCATTGGCTCTTTAGGTAGTTTCAATAGACAACATACGTTCATTTCCCAAAGGAATTATAAGCTATTTTTGGTTAGCATAATTACCTCCTTTCCTCACAACTTCTTTCTTGTTTCAGAAATCGGTAAGGATATTTGCTTGCTTGTCAACTTAGAACTTGAAGAGAGTTTGGAAATGTGTCAAGAGAGGACTCCACCCAGTCCTTGAAAGGTTGGAATGAAGCTAGAACAAGGCAACGTAAGGACACCATTTAAGACAATTTCGGACAACAACATAAAACATGAAGGAAACATCATTTTTTTGAGTTTCCTTACCTTGAAGCAAAGGAGAACAATAAATATGAAAAGATGAACTCAAGCTCCTTCCATGGAGATTCCTCTTGGCACCAAAATGGAGCTCTTGAAGATTTGAAAGGACTAAGTTGAAGAGCTTGATGAGACTAAGAGATCGGTGGTCTTAGTTTTTGATTTGGACAAGTGAGCTAGGAGTTACATGGATTTGAAGATGAAGTCTGATGGTGGTGCTGTATTACATGAAAGAGAGCAAGGAAGGGGATGGCTACGTGAGACAGCAAGGAGGAAATGAAGGAATGAAGAGAATCACTGATTGTAGTTGCTTTTTGAAGATATTTGTTACGTAAAGCAAATAGTGCTTTTCTAACTACTTACTTATTTACTCAATCAGTTAGCAAGGGTGGTGACTCACCACATGCAAAACCGGACCCCATTTAAACATAAGGGGTTAATTAGTCTTTATTGCTCAATTAAATTACTTATGTTAACATATGTTACAAACTAGCTCATTTAGTTACTATTCATAATAACAAGGCACATAAAAGTGAAATTTTTGATTTCCCATTGACTTAAACTTCCAAATGTGATACCAAGTAGTACACATATTATTATAGAGTAATGATGGACATTTAGCCATTCAAACCCATTTACAAGACAATTTTTCAAAAACGTGCTTTAAGACTCCTTAAAGCACATTTTGTGTTTTAACTTGTTTCCAAGCTCGGTTTTCTTTGGTAATTGATTTAATATATTCATTAATATATATATAAGGTCTTGGTAAGTTCATTAAGCCTTAACCAAGATTATCCCAAGCTTAGAGCATATTTTGTCCTTATTGCCTTTTAGGCAATTTATTGTATTTACTATTTATTAAATTGTTTACTAATGTTTCTAAGACTCTTTTAGTCTTAAAAATATTATTTAAGTTTAAAAAAAACACATCAAGGTTTGGGGTATTCAGTGTCAGTGCAGTGCGATTCCCTAACTGGGGTTTCTACTTGTTGCAGGAAGTTCTTACTTAATTACTACAGTCTCAACCCCGCACTCGTTCTTGCCAATTTACCATGGTAGTAAGGTCTTAATCCCCTCTCGAGGCGTTGCATGATAGCAACTTAGCGAGTTCTTGGTCCTACAGTTCTCAGGATCTCCCTTCATGCACGTCAGGCCTTCATGAACCTTCAGTATTGCATGGATCGAGTTACTCGCTTCGGGTGAGACTTCTAAAAGGTCATCCATTCCGTCTGTTACATATCTCTTAAATCTCTTTTATTACTCGTGTCCTATCTCTTTTCCCCAAGCGCACTAATCAGTGCTTTCCTGGATGTAAGACAGGGCTGCCCTGCTTATAGCAAGCAGCCCCATTAGCCCTACGGGAATTATCTCCTCAACCTTGGTTTAATCTTTATCAGCTACTCGTATGGTAAACATCACGTTATTACCAGGATCCCCGGTCCTAAACATTACATCAAAACACAAAATCTTATTTTCTAACACTTAACATAGTTCTCATAACATCCACATCGGGTCTTCCCGATAAGGAGAGTTATTTCCGTGGTGTTCCTCATTTCATTGTCTCACTAGTTAGTACTCTAGGTACGGGCTGCGGCGGGTGGGGTACCATTGCAAATTTCTCGGGATGTTCCCCCGTCAAGTGCGAGCGGTTCACACCGTCTTCGCGTTACTTTGGTTGCTGGTCCTTCACCGCCTTCCGCTGCCCCGCGTTCTTCCTTAGTACTGTTACACTGACCTCTTCCTGGCATATGCCAAGAGGACGGGTTAGACCTTTACTCGGTCTAATACCGCAGTCTCGGTCGTTTAGTATTGATGTGCCCCTACGGCTATGGTGTGCAAGTCTTAAGTATTGCATCAACCCCGCAAGGTCACGTATCCTCACAACGTTTCCCCGTATTCCCATAACCTATGCTCACTGTATAAATCCTACTATCTCTTGTCATCAGAGCGGTACTCCGCTCTGATACCACTTTTGTAACAACCCTACTCTATTCGGCTCCTAATCAACTTAATTAACAATGTAATTGCAGCGGTAATCTCAACAATTGTACTACTGGTGTCAACGTTCTTACTCGCCCATACAGGTAATAACGTGCCTACTGATGTAATCTTAAATACGAAACATTTTCCCACAGTGACAACAAGAGATAGATCTAAACTTCCCAAACCAAGATAAAATACATTCACAGTGAGCTTTCTAAGTATCCAAAACCTATACACGTTTCTAGGTTCGTATCAAAATGCAACAGTGCATGTTCAAATAACTGTAATCAAACTACCCAGCGCGTCACTCTCTTTGCCGACACCGGAAGCTGCATACCTGCAAAAATGGTTGTTTGTGGTATGGAATCAGCCCCTGCTGAGTATGTTACTACATGACTATCATGCCCCCTCGGACCCTCAGTTATTTGGTCGAGAGCATGCAGTTCATTTTCATGCAAGTAGTTTAATGTTAAAAACTGTAAGCAACAATATATATTGTAGTAAACTCAAATAACAAACAAGCCCCCGGCTTCACGCATCGCATCGTAATAAACCACTGAAAGCGTTACAACGCTTATATGAGCACAGAGACTCCACTCCAACAAACACTTAATAGTTCATAATTGAGTACGGCGACTCACTCGACCAAACAATCCACCATAATCCACACATGAGTACAGCGACTCGACTCAACCAGTACACAACACACAATATCAGCATAATGTCTCGTTCAAACAAAACCATCAACATACCACACATACTTATAAAGCATAACCACTGAGCAACAAGGCAAAATAACGAGAATTACAAACGAGTGTAACTTCCCGTCTTTGGCATACAAGCCCAAATAATGTTCGCCTAACGTGCGAGTTAATATAGTCGTTCGTAATTGTTCAGTAACGCCTAATGACAACGTCTCGTTAGAACGACATGTCTCTAAGTTACCCATCTTTTATGGCGGGTCACCCACGGCAATAGCCACTCCAACGGTAGAGTCTCCGTCCTACGAACAATCTGTAGTCCGTTGGAAATTTATCCAGATACTTACGGTTACCACCCGGTATCCTAGTATCGTTAATGGATCACAGTTCACAGCAAGAGCCACATCCTCTTGATAAACTATTCTATACCATCGCATCGCTTTTCTGTATTTATTTTTTTTCTCTAACACAACAGACTATGGTCGTAGTTCAATCCTGAGTATGTCGACTCGGGATCCAGTGCTAGATACGAGAGTGACGTTAAAGAGGCCAATGCAAGCTCCGTATATATAAGTCTCAGATATTTTATATATCTTATTACCCTAATGCTACAACGTTTTACTTACGTTCCTTATATTACACATATAAGATAGCATCATTGCCGCTAGTTCGTTTTATAATATGTTCATATATACGAACAGTACTGTTATCGCACAACAGTAATAATAACAAAGCAGCATTAATACGCAACTCAAGCATATTAATTCACACAAGCAGACATTCAATCTTATCACAGATTTTCACATAATGTCTGAACTGAGGAAATCCTCAGAGACAATCAAGCCATATAAATAACATACCGTTCACCCTGATGAGTATTACGGTGGAGTATGAATCAGCAAGTTCCTATGCTCCGTGCGTCGCCTCTAACAGTCTAAACAATACATAATGCTACTGATTAGCATCCCGTATAACAACATACTCTACGGTACCCCGTACCGTCACTAACAACTCCCGGTTAACCCCTCGTTATAAACTGTCAATGTTTGTCGGGTCTTCGGTTTAACTCGAGATTGAAAAAGTGTTATGTTACATGCGTAGTCTTGTCTTGTATATTATATACTTATTGTTGAACTTGTTATCGCATGTGACTTAACATACCCTTGTATGTCGTATAGTTTGTTTCCTTATTGCATGTATGATTCTTTGTCATGCACTATACATCTCACCTTAGTATTTATTTTTCCAAAGTTTGTCTCTCTTTTTTTTTTAATGGTATAATATATGCAAACAATACTTTTGAATCACATATATCCTTATTATCCCATGTAAACTTCTTAACATTAGAATTCCATATCCAATGTTTATAATTCCTTCCTCTTCATCTATTATCATTTTAATTATGATAATTTATAGTTATTGAACCATGTCACCATAACATATATTTATTTATATACATGTATTATGGAACTATTCACATGGTAAGTCTTATAATATATATTCTTTTTAATGAATACTTCTTATATTATAAATGTTATAACTCTTATAACATTAAAAACCATATTATAAATTTCATTCAAAAATATTAATATTTCCGAACAGCACCTATCAATCTCAAGTATTTACAAAATCCACCACACATTTTACATAATGTTATATTATAGTTATATAACATGTATTTTGACATTTATGTCATAAAACAATTATAACCTATAGTTATATATTGTTATAAAATACCGTACAACACTAAAAACTCTCGGTATTAATTGATTCCCACCAAACTCCCATAATTTACAAATAAACCCCAAATTACATTTCCTTGTTACACTTATAGTATATACCTTATATTATAATCCTTATTCCTTAACATAATTATAACCCATGGTTATATTTTCTCAAAATAACCGAACAGACCCCATGGTCTATTTAAATTTAATTTCCACCACTTAACTTCTTATAATCACCAAATAACCCCATTTAATAAAATATAGTTTCTAATATCACCAACACTATATATTATACATATATCTTCATAAAACTTCATATATAATTCCAAAAATTACCAAACTATACCAAAAGGTTATAAATATAATTATTAACCTTATATTTTCTCTAAATCTCGGTTTCACCACATATGTTATCCATTTGTAACAATTTTAAGAAATATCTTATATTATACTCATATAATTCATATAAACTCCAAATTTAACCAAATCAACTTCTAAAAATTCCTAATAACCCAAGTTTGTACTAAACTCCATTTAGTACCCCAAGTTTTCAGAAATCACAATATCACCCCAAGACTTATAAATCTTTTACAATTTAATAACTATCTTATTATAAGGTAGTATTTTAATTTCTTAAATTATCCAAACTTGGTCAAAGTCTCCTATATAGTCAACTTTGACTTCTAATACCAACTTGGACCCAAACCTTTCGGTAATTACAAAATATAACCTATAGTTTTCTATTTTTACTATTTTGACACAAAACTTTATAAAATGTTATATAATTTTTATTAAATTCATTTAAGAACCCTAAATTCCTCCAAATTAAGCCCACGACTTTATATTTTCCAGTAATTACGGTTTGGCCCCGAAATTAATTATATAAGCATAAATCTAACTAAATAAGCTTATAAACTTAAATTAAAATGGCCTAATGACATGGCCTTATTACAACCTTGAACTTGCAAAATAAATTACACAATAAATGTCTCAAAATATCACATATACTCACGGCCTCACTTTAATTTGATTATTTTTCCACATAATGTCATAATTTGACCATTATGTTAATTAAATCTCTTAAATGACTAGATTAATTTATCTTAGTCATTTTTTTTCCATTTCTAGGTTAATATAACCCATATTTATCATTTCACTCTCGGCCATATTTATATATATGCTTAGAAATTGTAAAATCATAAGTTTTAAGGTGTTTATACCTTGGTTTCTCCTTGTATGAACTCGGTCACTTGTAGGAAAATTCACCACATGATTTAGACATGTTTAATACACCAAAACAAGATATGGTTATACTCCAAGCTTGAGCTTAACCATAAGGAACAATTAATGTAAGATTTAAGGCAAAAATCACCTTAAAAATGCAAGGGAACTTCAAGAGGGGTTCGACCTGATTTAAACACACCACAAGGTGTTAGATCCACCATATAGACATAAGGAATAGCTAGACAACAACAAGCTGCCTTGGTATTAGGTTTTACCTTGGAAAAATGCCTTAAAAGAGGGTATTTCCTTTGGATCTCGGCCACCCTTGCTCCAAATGGCTAACCAACTGATTGAACATGTAAATATGAAGATTATGAGTGTGTAAACTCATAAAAATCAGAGGAAGAAAATCGGGTGAAGAGTAGAGATCCTTAAGGTATGTTTTTACCTTAAAATGTAGATTTGAACAACCTTGGTCCCTATACTTGGTTCAGCCGAGTTTAGCTCTTGTTCTAACCTTAGAACACTGAGAATAAGCCATAGGAAATGATTAGCCACGAGATCTAAGTGTTGGTGGTGAAGAGATGAAGAAAAAGAGTCATAAACAAGCCTTAAACCATTACTTAGAAGCTTAGAAGATGGATTTACCTTCTATGCTCAAGAGCTTCGGTTGGGAGAGCTTGGGAGAGCTTAGAGGAGCAGCTTCATCGGTTGGAATGAAGCTAGGAGAGAGAGAATGATGGAGATGGGTATTATTTGATTAAAATGCTACTTTAGATTAGTTTAATGTTTGTTATTGAATTATGACTCATCAAAGAGATAAGAGGGGACAAGAGGTCGGCTAATGGAGGAGAAAGGAAGGCTCACACGGTTTTTGGAGTCAATTGGGACAATAATGTAGCCAAGGTGTATAAACTAATAAAAAGGCAAAAGTTAACCCTTAATTTATGGAGACATGTTGGAGTCTTGTCCATGGTCTAAGCAAGTGGCAAATTGGAGTCTCTCTTGCTTATGGATGCCGAACTCACATGGTCCAAGGGGTCAACTTTGACCTCTTGACCGATCTTGGTCAATGTTGACTCAAGTGGGCCCCCTTTTTGGGTTTTATTAATATTTTAATATTAAATTTGTAAAAATTTGTAAAATTTGGAATTAAATTCCTAATATGATATATTGTGATATAATTTCATATTTAAAGGTATTTATAACCTTTAAGCCCATTAAAAACCAATTTAGAAGGTAATTTCACAAAAATGTGCTTTAAGGAGTTTTAGTGCACATTTTGTGTTGCAAGGTGCTTCTGGGCTTAATTTTTTTGAGAACTGTTTTGTTGTGTTCCTTACTTCATTATAATACTTAGGAATCCACTTTGGATCCTATTTGAGGTCATACAATCTTTATGGTGTCTTAAAGCACCTTTTTGGCTTTACCGATCTTAAGGCATGTTTTGCCTTGTAGAGATCTTTAGAGTGTTCCCCAGTAATATTTAGGTGTTTATTAACCATCTTAGATCATTAATAGATCATTTAATTATATTTTAAAGGTTAGGGGTATTTCAATTAAGAGGTTTAAGAAATGTGAATCAGAGGTTTTTATAAAGTGAATCATGGGTAAGAAAAGTGATTCTCGTAAATAGAGATTGTTTAACTAAAGTGAATAAGAGGCTTAAGAAAAGAATCAGAGGTCTAAGAAAAGTGAATCAAAGGTTTAAGAAAAGTGAATCAAAGGTTTAAGAAAAGTGAATATTTTGTTTAATACTAGTAAAAGCTAATCCTACCACAAACTTATGCAAGAACAGTATGAACCTTTCATTTATTGGAAGTGAATAATTCATTTTAAAATAGTGAATCTTATGTTTAAGAAAAGAGAACCTTTCATATAAAACAATATGAATTTTTTATGTTTTTAAAAGTGAACCTTAACCCTGCAATACAAACCCTAAAAATATGTTCGCTGTTTTTAGCACTCCTATGGTGTTTTTTAGGGTATGATTCATTTTGTTAATGAATAAGGTTCATTTTATTATTAAATGAGAGTCACTTAAAAATACGTAATATATATACTCCTTCTAAAAATATAAAATTTTAAGTTTACCAAAACATATTCATTAGACATCTTGTTTTGAAGAGCATAAAAAATGATAAATAATGATATAATTTTTTACTTTTACATTTATATTTTGTAAATTATAAAATTTTAAAAAAATATTTTTCTCCGTCCCGTAAGCGCCGTTAGGAGATGATAAATTTTCATAAAAATACCAAATTAAAAAAATAATTACATGCGGTGGTCATTTTGAAAAAAATTACGCGGGTGTACCAACCCCTTGTAAAGAAGCAGCCACGGGACTGTGGCAGCTTGCCAGAAACCGCCACGAGACTACGGCTGCTTCTGCATTTTTTGCTTGAAGCAGCCACGAGTTTGGGGCGGCTTCAGACAAATATGCCGAAAAAAGCCACTCAGTTGGGGCGGCTTCTTGCAATTTCTCCCCCTTATCCGGAAATCCAGCCGACCAATCACAGCCGTCGGTCACCGGATCGCACGGACCCCAACTATCCACGGGTTTGCAAAGAAACCGCCACAGAATCGTGGCTTCTTCAGCAGGATTTTTTTTCTATAAAACCCACCCAATCTCACCCATTCTCCCCACATTTCTCACACAAAACACTCCTCAAAACTTTCATTCTCTATCTCTCCGAATTTGGAACAAGTAGTTCCATTGTTCTTTTTTTTTTGTTTTGGTTGTATTGTTTATTAGCGCTTAATTTTTATGTTAATTATAGTCATTATTTTTAGTTTTTTAGTTGTTTATTAAGTTGTATTTAACTCTTCCACCTTCCATTACTTCTTCTAATTTTTCTAAGTTATCATTATTCCTCCCAACATATGGTATTGTTGTTGTAATGTTAAGTAATTTTTTTACATTTATAATGCCCACTAACCCCATTTAAATTCGTAATTAAATTTACCAATTTTTCTATGAGTTACAAAATCACCAATTTTGGTGGTTTTATGCCATAATTAATTATGCTATTGTGGTTGTAATGTTAAGTAATTTTTTTACATTTATAATGCTCACTAACCCCATTTAAATTAGTAATTAAATTTACCATTTTTTATGAGTTACAAAATCACCAATTTGGTGATTTTATGCCTTAATTAATTATGCTAATGTTGTTATAATGTTATGCAACTTTTTTTACATTTATAATGCCCATTAACCCCATTTAAATTCGTAATTAAATTTACCATTTTTATGAGTTACAAAATCACCAATTTTGGTGGTTTTATGCCTTAATTATTTATGCTATTGTTGTTGTAATGTTATGCAATTTTTTTTACATTTATAATGCCCATTAACCCCATTTAAATTCATAATTAAATTTACCATTTTTTATGAGTTACAAAATCACCAATTTTGGTGGTTTTATGCCTTAATTAATTATGCTATTGTTGTTATAATGTTATGCAATTGTTTTTACATTTATAATGCGCATTAACCCCATTTAAATTCGTAATTAAATTTACCATTTTTTATGAGTTACAAAATCACCAATTTTGGTGGTTTTATGCCTTAATTAATTATGCTATTGTTGTTATAATGTTATGCAATTTTTTTCACATTTATAATGCCCATTAACCCCATTTAAATTCGTAATTAAATTTACCATTTTTTATGAGTTACAAAATCACCAATTTTGGTGGTTTTATGCCTTAATTATTTATGCTATTGTTGTTATAATGTTATGCAATTTTTTTTACATTTATAATGCCCATTAACCCCATTTAAATTCGTAATTAAATTTACCATTTTTTATGAGTTACAAAATCACCAATTTGGTGGTTTTATGCCTTAATTATTATGCTATTGTTGTTATAATGTTATGCAATTTTTTTAACATTTTAATGCCACTAATCCCATTTAAATTCGTAATTAAATTTACCAATTTTTTATGAGTTACAAAATCACCAATTTTGGTGGTTTTATGCCTTAATTATTTATGCTATTGTTGTTATAATGTTATGCAATTTTTTTTACATTTATAATGCCCATTAACCCATTTAAATTTGTAATTAAATTTACCTTTTTTTTATGAGTTACAAAATCACCTATTTTGGTGGTTTTATGCCTTAATTATTTATGCTATTGTTGTTATAATTTTTTTTTACATTTTTAATGCCCACTGACCCCATTTAAATTCGTAATTAAATTTACCAATTTTTTATGAGTTACAAAATCACTAATTTCGGTGGTTTTATGCCTTAATTAATTATGCTATTGTTGTTGTAATGTTATGTAATTTTTTTACATTTATAATGGCCACTAACCCCATTTAAATTCGTAATTAAATTTACCCATTTTTTATGAGTTACAAAATCACCAATTTTGGTGGTTTTATGCCTTAATTATTTATGCTATTGTTATAATGTTATGCAATTTTTTTACATTTATAATGCCCACTAACCCCATTTAAGTTCGTAATTAAATTTACCTTTTTTTTATGAGTTACAAAATCACCAATTTTGGTTTTATACCTTAATTATTTATGCTATTGTTGTTATAATGCTATGCATTTTTTTACATGTATAATGGCCACTAACCCCATTTAAATTCGTAATTAAATTTACCATTTTTTTATGAGTTACAAAATCACCAATTTTGGTGGTTTTATGCCTTAATTAATTATGCTATTGTTGTTATAATGTTTTGCAATTTCTTTTACATTTATAATGCCCATTAACCCCATTTAAATTCGTAATTAAATTTACCATTTTTTTAATGAGTTACAAAATCACCAATTTTGGTGGTTTTATGCCTTAATTAATTGTGTTATTGTTGTTGTAATGTTAAGTAATTTTTTTACATTTATAATGGCCACTAACCCCATTTAAATTCGTAATTAAATTTACCATTTTTTTATGAGTTACAAAATCACCAATTTTGGTGGTTTTAAGCCTTAATTAATTATGCTATTGTTGTTATAATATTATGCAATTTTTTTTACATTTATAATGCCCATTAACCCCATTTAAATTCGTACTTAAATTTACCATTTTTTAATGAGTTACAAAACCACCAATTTTGGTGGTTTTATGCCTTAATTAATTGTGTTATTGTTGTTCTAATGTTAAGTAATTTTTTTTCACAATTCAGGTCTTTGATTGTGCCCTAATCCGTACCCACTAGTGAAGGTTTGTTACTCTTACTTATTTGAAAAACAATGAGATGTCAACGGTTAATTTAATTACAACTAAGGTCTTTGAATTTCTAAAATATTTATAGTACAATTTACCACTTGTTATCTCTATTAATTTTCTATGTCTTATTGTTTATGTAGATGGCCCAACAATTCTAGCGTCAACCAGCAGAGGTGGGAACCGAGGAGGCTGAACTATTCACGTACCAGTCCACTCATATATCTGCAGCACTTTTTTTAGATGATCCGGTACAATGATAAGACGTTAATCTTTATTACATTGCATTAATTATGTATTTTCCATCATAACATTTAATTTTGTGCCCATGCTATGTAGGCACTGCGTAACCCAAAATACGCCAACAGGAAGTTGCGCTCTCGCAACCTGGAAGTTGAGCTTCCGCACCATGCCCTTCGCGAGTACATCAGCGAGGCTGGTTTTATGGGACCTGCATTCTATAGAATCAAGGGGGACCAGGTGATCGTCGGCGCACTCGTTGAAAGGTGGAGGCCTGAGACCCACACCTTCTGAAATACCCCGAACTTAAATATAGGGATTTAAATTAATCGAATACGTATTTAAGGGCCTGATGGTACCTAATTAATATTGGTAAGGAGAAATAAATCCAAAAGAAATAAAGAAACGCTTAAAAGGCGAAAAACACTAAGTAAGCGTTAAATGACCATAGGAGGTATGAGACCTCGGTTAGAGTATTATATGGATTCCAAAGGTTTAATAAGACCTAAATAATATATGGGAAAACTCCTGAAGAAAACGGATCCAAATAATAAATTAAAACGCTAATAGAGCTTTAACGCACGTTTTTGAGAAAACCCGAAAACGTGATTTAAGTGGTCAAACGAACGAACCCTAAAAATTATAAATCATTAAATAATAATTATTAAGCATTTATGGGAGCTTAATAGTTAATAAAAATAATTAAGCGAGGAAATTCGGAAAACGGGCCCGGTAAGTGAACAGTACCGAAACCGGGTAAAATAACGAGCGTTTTCTGTAAAAGACGAAAAACGCTCCAGCTAGTATACTGTAAGGGGGCCGGTTTTAAAGAGTCAAATAACTCTCACATACACATGTAACTAGCTAATTAAATAAGAGAGCCAAAAGTAAAAAGCAATAAAGTAAAAGAATTACTTTATGCCTTTCCTCTCACCTCACTCTCACAACTCACTCATCTCTCTCTTTCCTCTCCCCCCATCGATTTCTCTCTCCCTCTCTCTTCTGGCTGCTGCGATTTTGGAGCTCCACAAGAAGCTCTAATGGCTTCCCTCCTTCAACCTCATGCTCCATCCTCATGTAAGCTCCAAACTCATAAATAATCACATATTTGTAATCCCCTCATCCTCCTCTATCATTCCCTCTTTTCAAAATTCGAAAAGGATGAGTTTCATCTCCATGGTTTTTCCCCATTCAAAGAGAAAATAGCACCAATGGGTAGCTTGGAGTCTTCTCTCTCCATTGAGGTAAAAATCTACATGAAAAACTCATGTTTTCTTCACCTTCCTTAATAACCGATTTTTGCCCCATTTGTAATGCTCTATTTTTCTCTCTCTTTGGAGCAAAATATCAACCTTGCAATGGTGGTGGATTCACCTTCTTGAACCAAGGGCTAAAACCCCTTCTAAAACTCTCCAAAGGTAAACCCTAGAAATCTTGCTTTAAGCATTTCAATGAACTAGCATTAAATTAAAGGTTAGTATATTAATTGTAGTTGTTTTGTGTTCATTGGGTGATGGGAATGGAGTTTGGAAACTCCATTCCCCACATGGCCGATTTGGGCAAGAAAGAAAGAAGAGGAGAAATGGGAAAAAGAATGAAGAAATTATAAGCTCAAGGTAAGAGCTCTTTCCTAATGTTAATTTTAATGCATTAGAGTAGTGGGAATGGATAAACTACTTAAAGAACCCAAAACTTTGTATTAGTATTGAGAATTATGAATTTTGGGTATTTGTGAACTAGTATGTGAATTGTAGGCTTTGGAGCCAAATGTGATGTGTATGTGTATTGGAATTGTGGACGGAGAAAATATTGAGGAATTTGTATTGTATGTGTGCTGGTAGAACCCTTGTGGTTTGGCTAGAATAGGTATGAATTTGGTGAGAAAATGTGTGTATGGATAAGAAAGAAAAGTAGATGAACTATGGCCAAATTTCGGTAGGAATATGTACATGTATGGATGACTTGGTAAATGGGAAAACGAAGGTGTGTATTGGAGTTAGTAGAGATGTTTAGTAGCTATAGAATGGTAGTAGTAGTATGAGAAGTAAGAAGTGTAAAATCTGTAGCAAAGTGTCTTAATATGCATTGGAGAAGTTAGGAAAGATTAGTGTGCAAGAATTGGTAAAATGAATGTTGGACTTGGGTATAGATGGTGCAATTCTTGGGAATGAATTGGCATGGTAAGGTAATGTACTTGGAATGCAAGGAAGGGCATTGGTTGAGGAAGTATTGGATGGTAATGTTGAGTTTAAAAATCTGTAGCAATGAAGAAAGAAAATAGGTATAAGTGCTGGAATGAAGTGAGGAAAATTGTGTAAGTGGATTGATGGATTTAGCAATAAATTTGATGGATGAACTAAGGTGAATTAGAGGATTTAAATGTTGTTTAAACATGTAGGAAACATGTGGAAATGAGTAGGAAAAGATTGGGAGTGAATTGAGTAGAGTTTGAGATTCAAAATAAGTAATTAAAATGGGTACTGGGCTGGACCGACCCTAGGACCGATCCTAGCAGGGTCGGTCGACCCGAAAATCTGCAATCTCGGAAGCTTCTGCATCCGACCGACCCAGGGGACCGACCTTGACTGGGTCGGTCGAGTAGAAACTTTTAGTCGGAAATGCTTCTGCATCCGACCGACCCAGGGGACCGACCCTGCCTGGGTCGGTCGAGTGGAAATTGTTAGTTGGATTGCTTCTGTAACGGACCGACCCAATGGACCGACCCTGGCTGAGTCGGTCGGGCCGGAATTTTCTGTAATCAAAGTCTCTGCACCCGACCGACCCATGGGTCCGACCCAGGGTGGGTCGGTCGAGTCAAACTTACAAAAAAAACTATAAGACTATGGTTAGTATATAAATAATGTATATGTATACCCACCTATACATATGTGCATATATATACAAGTATACCATTGTTAAGCAATGAAAAGTAAGTAAATAAAATGTAAGTATAAGAATGTGAAGACTTAGTAAGTATGAGTTAGGAAGCGTAAGGGTAACCGAATTAAATTAATGATAGTTAGATTAATTATCGGTTGTATGTATATCATAGATTTGAATTTGTGAACACCGGAGGAACGTTGGATACAAGTACAACGGTGAAAGGTATGATTTCTTCATGCCCTGTATCCTAATCTGGTTACCCCGATTTGTGTGCTTATTTGACCACCTAATAAGATAAATGCATGAATCGGATTATATTTCACTTACTTGTGCTTGTTTACATTGTTCTCGATATTTGTCTTGAACAATAGTTTGTATAATTCATGAAATATATGAATGATGATGATGTGTAATTGTACCTTGTAGTGTACTTGTATATTGTATGTATTGGTATGGATGTGTATATGAATGTATTTGTGTATGTGGTTGGATGTTGACTTCTACTAATTCCTAACTACCTAACTCCTAACTTAGTGAGTAATTGGAATGAGTGAAGTCCGATATAAGCTTCGGCCACGCGTGAGGATGCGGAGTCACAAGAGGTTGGCTGCAATTCCTGACTCTTAAACTGGTCCGCGCCCAAATCCCTTAAGTGGGTAGCATCCCGGATTGGTGAGTCAAGTAAATCCCGGAGGTGGGACGGAGTAGTCCCCAGGGCCGGAGGTCCCGACGACTTAACATGAGTAAGACTAAGAGTAAGTAAGTATGTATGGGTATGAGTATGAGTATGTATGCGTATGTATGAAGTAACGAGTAAAAGAGTAATCTCCACCCGATTAACCCGGGTGGGCCAATGAAGCTAACAAGAACTGTACTTTGTGTATGTAATGAGTATGTGTATTCGGAAGAAGGTAAGTATGTATTGGATGGTTATATTGTATCCCTTGTATGTAATGAAGTGTATGTATGTATGCTTGCGTAAGTATTATTGTATTGTGTATAAGAGCATGTATGCATGTATGTTTGGATGAAAATGAACTGCATGTATTCGACCAAGTGATCGGCGTATCCTCACTAGTACGCGGGGTATGCGGTTATTATGCGCAGCGAAAGCTGACCCCCTAGGGGGAACGTTTTTAGTGTGCAGGTACCCGAAGCGGATGTGGTCAAGGTAAGAGACCGGCGGCACACCCTTGTACTTAGAAAGTAAGTAGTTGTGAGGAATGGGTAGATGTAGACTCTTAGTGAGTATGTACGAACTTGGAAGAGATATTATAATTGTATAAGGATCCTAGTAGACTCGGTTAAGTATATTGTATTGTATGAATTATGGAGGAGTAGGTATTGAATGGAGCATTGTTGTATTTGATTGACGAGTGGAGTATGTATTATAGATGTGTAATACTCGGGATTCCGGTCCATCAGACCGATGCTGAATGTAGAAGTAGTAGCCTTGTTAGTCACGTGGGTGACTAACGGCATTGTATCACTCTGTATGTAAGTATGTATCCGCTGCGTGTATCTGATGTGTAAGGAGATTGGACGGTAAGCATTGTATCAATGGTAGGGGTGTTACACCTTCATGTTGCCTTTTGGTGAGGCAACGATTACTCTGGAAGATGTGCATCACATACTTGGGCTGAAGGTGGACGGAGATGCTGTTGTGGTTCGTATGAATCAGAATGTGGGAGATTTGTGAAGAACTGTTGGGTCAAAGACCGGGACCCGAAGACATCCGAGGTTACAAAGTGTCAATGGTTTGGTTGCAGGAAAAATTTGCAATAAAAAATGAGGAAGAAAGTGCATTTAATCAAAAACTATCATCCACCAGCGTCATGCAAGAGTATGGATCATGCGGATGATTGGTGGAATGTTACTACCCAGTTATGACAGTCGCACCATTGACTGTGACTATTTAGAGGAAGGAGGGCACAGCAATTAGAGGAAGACAATGTACTTGAGTTTTACCAAATGAACGCACTTGCTTGTAAAGTGGACAGAGCTATAATTTAAATAAATCTTAATTATAAAATCTGCCAAAATGTCCACGAATTACTAGCAGCCACTCCTTTTTTGAATAAGTCTGCAGAGTTATCCTTGAATTCAAATCTCTGCCCCACATGGTACACTTTATGACTCAGCATCCTGTCTTCTAGTGGACAGAGCTTTAATTAAAAATCTACCAAAATGTCCACGAATTACTCACAGCCACTCCTTTTTTGAAATGACTCTGCAGAGTTATCCTTGAATTCAAATCTCTGCCCCACATGGTACACTTTTTGACTCAGCATCCTGTCTTCTAGTGGACAGAGCTTTAATTAAAAATCTGCCAAAATGTCCACGAATTACTCACAGCCACTCCTTTTTTGAAATGACTCTACAGAGTTATCCTTGAATTCAAATCTCTACCCCACATGGTACACTTTATGACTCAGCATCCTGTAATCTAGTGGACAGAGCTTTAATTAAAAATCTGCCAAAATGTCCACGAATTACTCACAGCCACTCCTTTTTTGAAATGACTCTGCAGAGTTATCCTTGAATTCAAATCTCTGCCCCACACGGTACACTTTATGACTCAGCATCCTGTCTTCTAGTGGACAGAGCTTTAATTAAAAATCTGCCAAAATGTCCACGAATTACTCACAGCCACTCCTTTTTTGAATGAGTCTGTAGAGTTATCCTTGAATTCAAATCTATGCCCCACGTGATACACTTTATGACTTGTTTTTTGTTTATTATATATAGAAGTAGTTGTGGCAAACTTCAATTGCACCACTTCTCAACATTCAGCTCTCTCTTCCTCCCTCTCAATCTTATCTATCACTCTCTTTAATATCCACATTATCAAGCTCATACAACTGCCTAATTTTTTCTTCACATCTATGTCTAATTTTCGTTAATGCTGAGCTATCCTACAATCAACATGGTAGCCTCTATTTCTCTTGGAGCCAAGAAACTAAGACCTTCCACCTTCGGGTCACTGATAATTTCACCTTCGAAATGCTGAAGCAATCTGTCACGGAGGCCATTCGTCAACTAGGTTGCGGATACGATGTAGGAAGGATGACTTATCGAAATTTGTTTTCAAGAGAACCAATGGTGTACTCTGCACTTCAATTGAACACTGATGGAGATATTCAAGCAATGATTGACAACTACAAGTGTAGTTGGGACCTCTCCCAGAGCATGGAGATTCATGTGGAGATGGATGGTGATGATGATGAAGATGATGACCTGTACGAGCCCAGGGATGATGATGATCTATCATCAGATGATGAGGTCGAACTAATACCAGAAGAATTTCTTCATCAACCAGATGTTGATGAAGGCACTAGTCAAGAAGGCCCGAATGTGCCGTTCTATCATCACGTGGATTGGAATGCTATCAACGCATTGAGTACTGATGTTGAACGACGAGGTGTTCCACAATGGCAGTCTGGAGGAAATTTTGAAATCCAACAAGAGTTCGATGACAAGGAGAGTCTGGTTAGTGCTGTTAAAGACTTTCACATTCAAATAATCTTGATTTTCGTGTTGTAAGGAGCTCGAGTAGAGCATATGCTGTCCAATGTGCAAGTGGGGAAGAATGTAGGTTTTATATAAGGGGAGCGTTGTTGTCCGGTGAGACGGAATGGAAGATAACAAGACAGAGGCCACACTCCTGCACTCCTCAAACCGACGGACAAGATCACCGACAAATGAATTATCATTCATGGAGGCCATTCTACCCCATATCAGCCGTAACCCAGGCATGAGTGTTCTAGATGTAATAGAACAAGTTCGTGGCCAGTACAATAGGACCGTTTCATACAGAAAAGCTTGGCTGCGCGAGGTGTGAAGCAATAGGAAAGATGTATGGAGATTGGGTTGAATCATATGCCCAACTACCAAGGTTGCTCATGGCAATAAAACATAAAATACCTGGATCGGTTGTTAATCTGAAATCAGTTCCAGGTTATGAAGATGACACTCAAACAACGCAAGTCAAATTCTTCCAGCGATGCTTCTGGGCGTTCGGACCATGCATCTCAGCATTCAAGCACTTCAAACCCATGCTGCAGATAGATGGTACACATCTGTACGGTAAGTTCAAAGGTAAGCTTTTGATAGCGGCAGCACAAGATGGAAACAACAAAATTATACCTGTTGCATTCGCTATAGTTGAGTCTGAAGATTTGGCTTCTTGGAAGTACTTCATCGACAAGGTAAGGTTGCATGTCATCGGTCAAAGGAACGATGTGTCAATAATTACAGATCGTGCACCTGCTATAATAAGCATCGTGGAGTCAGACAATTTATGAAGACCCCCAATGGCTCACCATTTCTACTGCATAAGACATATTGCATCGAATTTTAACTCAAGGTTCCACAACAAAAGGTTGAAGAAGTATCTGATCAACACAGGTATCTTAATTTTTCAATTAATGTACTTCACTAATTAAGTTAAGTATTTTCGATGTTTAACATTGACTTATTATCATGTATTTAGCGTACGAATTTCGAAGGCATCATGTCCAGAGAAGATATAATCACCTTATATCCCAGAATATCGACATTGAGCGATTCTTCAATGACCTACCATTTGAGAAGTGGTCTAGGGCATATGATGAAGGAGGAGGTGGGGGTACATGACAACCAATCTGGTCGAATGCATCAATGGAGTGCTAAAGAGTGTCCGAACTCTACCCATCACCGCCATTGTTACCAGCACACTGTACAAGTTGGTAACTTATTGTAACGACAACCTTGACACATACAACGGCCAGCAAATAGCGGGTTCCACATTGTATACGGATCTTGCGACTTCCAAGATTGAAGAAAACTGTAGACTGTCTAACAGTCACAATGCAACCCGCTACAATGAGATCGACCCAGTGTACGAGGTCGAAGATTTTGGCTCAGTGGCTATGAGGAGGAACCGAGGGAAGTACAAGGTTGACTTCGATGATCTGAGCTGTGAGTGTGGGGAGTGGCAAGCGTTCAAATACCCATGCTCTCATGTCATGGCCGTGTGTTGCATAACCGGTTTGTTATGGGAAAATTACGTGCACCCGGTGTACAAGCTGGACACAATGATCGAGGCATATGGCGGTGATCCTTTTATACCGCTGGGTAATGAAGAAAACTGGCCAGCATATACAGGGGTTAAGGTGGTACCAGCACCAGATGCCATTTGGACTGTTAGGGGAAGACCTAGGTATTCTAGGCTTCAAAATGAAATGGATGAAAATGAAACGAGTACAGAACGTAGACGTTGTCGACATTGTTTACAAACAGGTCATAAGAGGAGAACTACCCAAACAGAGGGTATAATTGATTGTGGTTTTCAGATGTTATATATGCTCCTGCATAGACAGGTAGTGCCTTTAGCAAGCACACAAAAAAATGTAATTTTTTCTAAGTAGCAATGACGTGTGTTTTATGTTGAGTGTATAATATAAATGTGCGCTCTTATTTTAAATTTCGTACAATATATACAATGTTTAGGTTACATCGGCTATAGCAAAGACACAATTTGACTGTTGTTTTACAATTAATTAACGAACATGTGATAAAAATTGAAAAAAACGCTAGCTCAAATGACCAACCCAATGAAGTCGTCTTAATGCCATAAGAAGTTATAATGGCTATAAAAGCATCACAGGACTTTAATATCAGTAAAAAACTGGTTAATAACATAAAATATGACATTACCCGAAAAGTTCAAAATTGAGAAAACGTTAACTCTGGTGCCATTTATATGAAGTCACGTGGGTCCCGTATGGTTCTAAAACTCCAGAGAAATGACTTAGGTCCGTAGTATAACTGTTCAACTATCGTCGTACAAATTTTGGTCAAGTTCTGGAACCGTTAAAGCATAGCACGAATGATTCAAAAGTTGGAAATTTTTTTTCCTGGACTACAATGCAAAGAAGCCGCCCCCAACTGTGTGGCTTTTCTCGGCATATTTGTCTGAAGCTGCCCCAAACTCGTGGTTGCTTCAAGCAAAAAAATGCAGAAGCAGCCGTAGTCTCGTGGCGGTTTCTGGCAAGCTGCCACAGTCCCGTGGCTGCTTCTTTGCAAGGGGTTGGTACACCCGCGTAATTTTTTTTGAAAACGACCACCGCATGTAATTTTTTTTTAATTTGGTATTTTTATAAAAATTTTCCGTTAGGAGATAACCCAATCTAGTTATGCGGCAATCTATTTACTTGTTTAATCTATTAATGAGCTTCCGCCTTCCACTATTTACTATCCTTTACCCGAAATGTACACAAACTAGCAGATCACAATCTACTGCAAGTACCAGAAGGTCAAATGCATTTAGGAGAACCATTTCGTTAAAAGAATGTCAATAGTAACAATATCAGCAAATACAAAACCATTCTTCAAAGGAGAAGAGAAGAAATAACAGCAAATAAACTTGACAAACACGATGAAGGGACCTGGACCCAAGCAGGGTTTAAGTTATATGTGCATTATGATTTTCCAAGACCCAAGTAGGGTCAGAACCAATTCTTATACCGCAGCGCCACATTCGATCTTATCATATATAGTCACCGACATGCAGGAAAAGAGAGCTTCAAAAGTGATGGTCTTGGTATATAGCGCCAAACTCTGCTCTCCACGCTTCATCATCATCGTAATGAGTACTGCTATCTGTTTCATTAAACGGTGTTATTTCTGGTTCTCTTGAATGCATCGGTGGCTGCAAAGCTGATTGTGGAAGCTTGCTCTCTGCCATGTACTGCTTCATGGTGTCCATTTCTGACTGGTGTTTCTTCTTGATTTTGTTGATCTGCTTCCGTAGCTTCTCGTTCTCCAACTGCACCTCACTGAAGCTTGCCTAGAATAGCCATGGAAAAGAAGGGGTTGGTCTACACTGTGATTAAACTGAAAAGCACATATGATCACTTTTAAGACTGGTTCAAGTATGGAATGGTTAGTGTATGAACGTTACCTCAGCAACGGAAGCTGCTTCTTCTGCTTCTCTAAGCCTAACAAGAAGCTCACCAGCAGTATGAACAGCTTCAGCTGTATCTCGAAGCTGAATCTTAAGAATCTTATTCTCCTTCTTCAACCTATCCCGCTCTTTATCCTTCTGAACCCTCGAGGCTGAGAGCTCAGCAGCCACGGCCTTAGCAAACCTAGCCTCCCCCTCTTTCCTTTAGCCTTCTCAGCCGCCCTCTTTACTTCAGATATGTATTCCATAATCTGCCTGTGCTTCTCCGCCAGATCATCATACTTCTCCTGCAACTCCACGTAGTGTTCAACAATTCTTCCATGGCCAAGAACCGCCCTGTGAAGTGCATCATCTAATTCCTCCGTACACTTCTTCTCTTGTTTGAGCTCCATTTCCATATTCTCAGCACGTTGGCGGTTTGATTCCAGATCCATTCTTAGTTCATCTGTCAAGTTGATCCACTCGCTCTCCATCTCTGTCCATCTCACCCTTTCTTTCTCAAACTCTTCTTCTGAGTTGAAGGCTTGAGCACACAGGCTTTTCCTCAGCTGCATTGAACGAGCTAGCAAGGAGGTTCTAAGCTTATCGATGGATTTGTTGGTGATTGCTGGATCAGTGTACGCTTGCAACCTGCTTTTTAAGTTTTGTATTTCCTTCAGAAGTTCTTCCTTCTCCCCTGCTTCGTAAGTTGGAGGTTGCTTTTCCATCTCCTCAATGTCACATGCTTCCTTAATGATTTCTGGCTCTTCATGCTAACACAAACCACCCAAAGAAGCGAATAACTATACTGATACAATTGTAGCACTATATAGTCTCTAACAAGGATATGAGCTAGCAAACCCACCTTATTGACTGCTTCAGTAGTTTCTAGAGAGCGGCTCTCCTTTTCTTGTTGAAACTGCAACATCTGCATTTGAAATTTGGACCATCATCATCAGAAGGGAACGAATTCCATATAATGAAAAATTCAACAACGCAACATTACCGTCTTTGTAAGCTCTTCAATTTTAGCTGCTTGCTCGTCACAAATTTTCACAAGTTCCTTCTCTCTGTTGCTAGAACCCTGAAAGAAACAGCAAAGAAGAATTTTCGATCGTGTAAGCTAAAGAAACATAAAGAGAAGACAGTTTAAATTGTTTGTCTTATTATACTCACCTCAACTTCTTGGTCTTTCAAGCTATCCTGAACTTGCTTCATGTTACTATCCATTTTCATCTGATTACAAGATGTGCACAAAGAGGACGAAGGTAAAACCTTGTTGTTAGATAATGATTGAACAGATGCATTCGCTTCATCAGAGGCTGGTGAGGGCTTCAACATCAGATGCTCAAAAGAAAAGGCAACAGCAGAAGAAGATCTGACTGACTGGGATTTCTTTTGGTGAGAATCGATGATCTCAAGGCCTCTTTTCAGGCTGGCTTCCAAGGACTCTGTAGGGCCTGAGAAAAATCTGCTTGACCTCAGATTTGAGGGTACACTTTCACTTTGTCTGACCAATGACTTTGGCCTTGAAGCATCAGTGATAAAGGACTGAGAAGCTTCCACAGGATTAATCTTGTTTTCTGAGAGAGTAGATGACTTCAAGATGCTGTTTCTCTGAAGATCTTTTATCTTTGGGGATTCTGATAATGGTGGATCTTCTAAAACAGGGGATACAGGGCTTACATTAAGAGAAACACTTCTGTTGTTAATCTCAGCTGAGTTGACTTCCTCACTGTCACTGTCGTGCAAACAGTTAGTCTGATGCTCAGTTGTGAAGTATGACTCACTACTTCCTCGAGCAGAAGCAAAGTTCAAGCTATCGCTGTAGCACGACAGATCACTGGGGTTTCTCTCGACGGATTTGTGCAACTCATTTAGCTGCTTGCAAAGCTCTGACACGTCAACCTCATCATGCTCAATACTTTTCTCATCAGAATTGTCATCAAAAGAAGGTAAAATTAATGAGCGATTAAGGCTCATTCTAAGCTGATTCACACTCTCACGGACACTTCTTGCTTTGATCAATGCGGGATTGCCTACCCTAGCTGGGTTTCCCATATCTAGCTTTGCTTTTATAAGTTCCTCCTGAAGAATAGGAAAAGAAAAATAATTAATGTTATCCTGTAACAAAAAGTTTGTGGTGTACGAGTATATATTGCAGCTCTATACCTTCAATTGACGAATCTGATCACTAAGATCATTTACATCTTCTTCAGTAACCTCGTTGATCACTGGTTTGTTTCTGATCGATTTTACTTGTTGTCCAAACCTCAGAGTGCTAAGTGTCTCACCGGAACTTCTGCATAGCCGAAGAAAATTAAGGCTTCACTAATTATAGCACGGTAAAGGGGTAATAATTTTCCACGGACACCAATAACTTGTAGATAATCATACAACAAAAATTTGAATAAAATTGATCGACCAATAGTTCCAGTCACGTACTTGTCATCAGGGGATATGGAGCAGATAACAGACAGTTTGGAGTTGCCTCCAAAGGAATCTTGCAGTAGGTGTGTCAAGCAGGAATGCTTGTACACAACATCTTCAGGCTGTGTTCCTTTAGCTAAGATGCTCACTATATGTCTGCAGAGAATGAGACGATTTGGGATGATAATCCTATCCAAAAGTACATAACTAGAGATACGGTATGGTATTACAATAGCATTGATAGAACCTGCAGTCAGCTACCATCGAAAACCTAAAGTAGCAACGTCTCCTTATTTTTGATAAGACGAGTAGACATTACGATGCCAAGATGAGGGTTTCATAATCAAGTGATGCTAAAAAAAAATATGAATACAACAATAACATGATGAGGGCTTAACAACACAATTATGCGGCTTGAACAAGAAAAGACACAGCACTCTACCCGAGATTTGACAAAGATTTCTTCACATTCTTGCTTTGCAGTTGAAGCTCTTTTTCTTTTTCAGCACACTCCTGCTTCATTTTGTCCATACCTGCAAGATCAATGAGGCTAATGCGGCTTGTTTTTGAACTGCTGAAGCAGTTTGATTGTGTTTCCTGCAGTACAGAATATCTTCTAAAATTAGAATCCAAAAAGTGCAACAGTACCTGTATCAGAATGTCATGGTGAGATATAAAACAAAATTTTCCTACAGTTTGCTTCACATGTAAGAGCAATACGAGTGGTAAGGAAAATTAGTGTCTTAATCATGTTACCTTGCACCAGGATTCAACTACACACGTAAAAACAACGTGAGATCGAGAGCCTGTAGCACCAACTTTTCGATTGGAAAGTCCCTACACATGTGAGAACCAAGCTAAGCTATATTTTTCACGCAAAACGAGATAAAAAGGAATAGAAAGCACTTCTTATTTATTATGCTAGAAAAACAAAGAGCACTCGATATCTTATTAGGATAAAGACGTAAATTGAGGAGCCGTTGTGTGAAGTTAAGTAGTGTCCACTGCATACCTTGATCAGAATTTGTGTCACATCATCATAGCTGGTTACAAACTCCTCAGTCAAACTTTCAATATAAAAGCAATTTTTGGAGTCGTCTCTTATCTAAGAGGGAAAAAAAAGAACAGGACATTTATTATTACATGGTCACACTACCAAGAATAGGTTGTCACAAATTATTTGACCAACATTCACCTCAAGGTTTCTTTGAGTGGGATCAAGTAAATCTCCAAGTTGACCATTGTAGATCTGTAGAAAATTGACATCATTAGACATATATATCACCCAGATATGAATGCTAAATAAAAGTAAAGATAAGCCCACATTTACCTCAAGGAAGGAACATCTACATTGGAAATTCATTTGCTTGCCAGCGGAATTCTCCTTAACCTGATAAGGACATAGCAGGTCATCAATCTGAATGAATGCCTAGTGCTAAGTATTACCTCTCCTCCCACATAGCAGGTCATCAATCTGAATGAATGTTTAGTGCTAAGTATTACATCTCCTCCCACAAAGATATAAAATCAATCAATAAGGCTCACCCGTTCTATTTGAGAAAAGAGATTCTTAAAGATTCGAGGGGCGACTCCCTGCTGAGTACTTGGAGAGTGACCTTCAACCATGGCACTGGGTGGGCCCCACATTGTGTAGGTCTTCCCGGTCCCGGGCTATATAATAACAATCACATAATTATGCGATGTTATTGATTTAATTAATCATACGCTTATCGAAAAAATAAGTGGAATCAACGATGGAGTACCTGTCCATAGCACAGGACTGAAGTGTTGTAACCTGCCAATGCATCCCTAACCACTGGTTCTCCTACCAGCCGGAATACATCTTCCTGTTACACATAAGATCGATATAAACTGAAATTAAAAAGCCGCGGCATCGTAGTTTCCGCCTTCTACTAGGAGATCAAAAGAAGCCACGCGGTTAATGACTTTCCACGGAGAAGTGTATGGATCTGACAGTTACCTGTTTCGACTGAGAATCTAGAATTGAATCAAAGCAAAAGCTCCTATCAGCTAGCGTCAACGAACCATGTGAAGCCCTGGATACAGTCAGATCTCCTCGTCTCTCGTGAGAGTTCTGAGGTCTCACTCTAACAATTACCTGTCAATGAAGAGAATTGAGTCGTGTTTAAATAAAAATCTGAGTTAAAAGTTATTTTGCCTGCTTATATTTCTAGAAAAAACCTGATCCAAAATCAGAGATTTTTTTGCCAAATTTACCTTAACTGCTGGATCAAGACCAACCGAGACGCTTCCAACGAGTTCAGATTGAACGAGTTTGGCTTCTTTTGCAGAAGAATTCAGAAGTTTTACAGGCGATTTATTGGGTGTCGAAAGTGACTTTGCCTGGGATTCGATCACCTCAATGTTGGGATCGACTGGAGGAGAGTTTTCATCGTCCATGGTCGGAGATCTTGAGAGAATTGATTGTTTCAACTGCTGCTTGCTCAAAGACATCGACTTTGGGAGTAGCTTACGAAATGAAGACATCGAAATTGTGCTCAGTGGCCTGCTGCTCTCCTGGATCTCTGTTGAGTTGTTAGGTCTCATTTGGTATAGATAGAAAGTGCGGTGTAGAGCGAAAGAGAGAGGGGGGATTGAAGCGTGTGTGAAGAGGTCGAGAAGGATAGGGTGGAAGAAATGAGAGATGACCGTTGGAGTGAAGTGCGTAAGTATAGGGTTTAAATTTTCAAGAGTTCGACTCTTCGGACAATTTAAACACAGGAGCCGTTTCAAAAATTGAACATAGAAATGACAGCACGGTCCTTTTGCCTTCTTCTCGCTTTTTTTTTTTTTTTTTTTTTTTGATGCAGCTTGGAGAAGTTGGACATGGAATTTTTTTTTGGAACGCCTACCACCGCGGAAAAGTTGCACATGGACTTTTTTTTTTGTTTTTGACGCAAAAGTTGCACATGGAAATTAAATGACAGAACGGTTGCCTTCTTCTCGCTTTTTTTCCTTTTTTTTACATCACATATTGTGTGTTCTGTGGATGCAGCTTGGAGAAGGAAGGCATATACGGCCTGCACTGAAATTAGAGAAATATGGAAAAATACTATGTTAATGAAAAAAAAGTGAAATGTTAATATTTTAATTGATTTATTGGATTACGGAAATAAAGGTATTTGATTAGATTAACATTTTTCTATGAAGTTTGGTTGTTGAATGAGTATTTAAGTGACACTTTGTTTATAAAAAAGCATCTGGCTAATTCAAAATATAAAAATTTTACATCATTATTATCTAAATTTAATTAATTTAAAATAAAACTTGTCTTATATCTTTTTTATAAGTTTAAATATTTATATTATCTACATGTTTATAATTACCTAGATTTACCATATATTGTTTTGAAATACATCATACAATATAGAACTATAATAATGAGTCAAAAAATATATCTGATTCACTAATTAACATAATACCAAATTTAATAAATAATGTTAGTGTGTCATAAAAAAACATACAAAAATTAAGAGTTTGTATTTTGTCTAAACATCTTCCTAGATGGTCTTGTTTTAGAAAATTTGATTTAAATGAACAATTGTAAAAAAAAGGGTTATTTTGAACTTATTTTTTATAGTTATATTTTGATAAGTTTAAATATTTATATGCACAATGGTTTTTGATTGAGTATACTTTTTTATACAAAAAACATTTCACTAATTATAACTTTTAAAATGAAAGTTAAAAATGTAAAAGTCTTACACCATTGTTGACATAAATTCAATTTATTTAGTTCATTCAAAATGAGACTTGTGGTAGATATATTTTGATAAGTTAAAATATTTATATTAGTTACATGTATATATTTACCTATAATTCACTATATATGTTTTAAAGTACACCACACATAATAATAATACACCACAAACATAATAATCATTTATCAAAAAATATTTAATTTACCACTTATGAATTAGTGAATCATAATACTAAATTTATTAAATCATTTTAGTGTATCATCATAAAACAAACAAAAATGAAAAGTTTAATTTAGTCTAAACATATTCATAAATAGTCTTAATTTAAAATTATTTCCCCAGCCATGACGTTTGGCGAAATTACATACTACACCCACGAGGATTTAACAATTACTTTCCCTACCCATGTGGTTTCCCGCGTTTTACATCCAACAACTAATCTATTTTTTGTTCAACTTAGAAGATGCTTAAATGCTATCCAAAAAGACAAAACTTTACATTACAATGCTAAAGTGTTATATTTTGGTCCAATGTCAAATCTAATTTTTTTTAAGCTCACATGTGACTTCGGGGCCCAATGAAACATGTGACATGTGGACGTGTTTTCATTGGGTTCCACAGGTCACATGTGAGCTTAAAAAACTTGGGATTTGACACTAGACCAAAATATAATACTTTAGTATCGTTTATGTAAAGTTTCATC
Organism: Limonium bicolor; assembly: GCA_023374045.1. NCBI lineage: Eukaryota > Viridiplantae > Streptophyta > Magnoliopsida > Caryophyllales > Plumbaginaceae > Limonium > Limonium bicolor. The sequence goes on along the minus strand of CM041777.1, from coordinate 112,287,356 downwards.
AATTTTGAAATAAATTTAAGCATCTCCTAAGTTGAACGAATATTAGAAAAATTGTCAGATGTAAAACTGGAGAAACCACATGGGTGATGAAAGTAATTTTTGAAACCTCAAGAATAGGATGTATAATTTCGTCAAATAATTTTCCCTGATTTTAAAGTGTCAACATACATATAAAGTCAATTGACGAATGGATGTCACATCACCTGCCACATAGCTGGTCGCTCCATCCAATTTGTCTGAGGGTGGGGTTTCAAACTCGGCTCTATAATTCATGGAAAATTTTACCATCCAGGACAACCATTTTGACTAGTAATGATGCTCTCTTCACCCCTTTTTTTTCTTTAAACAACAAATTCATGTTTTTTAAATAATAACAAAAATTGCACATTAAACATACACAAAAGTTCAGTGTATTATAAAAGTTATATATCGTACATACCAAAAATGTATTTTCAATATAATAAATTACTAGTATAAAATTTTCGTATTCAATGTATATATTTTTATATTGATTCTTTTCAAGGTGCTTTTTCCTTAAACTAAATTTCAAGAATTTTTTTTATTACATGTTCAAACATTCACTTTTTACTTGTCATTTTCATGTGTTAAATGAAAAAATTCAGAGGCATTTATACTTTTTGATAATTAATCTTTAAAATCTTCAAGAAATCAAAAAATGATAAAATTTTCTATTAAAACCAAATTATTATGTTACAAAACCTTCCTAAACCTAAATACAAATGTATGCTATCATATTTTAAACAAATATATTAATTTTACATATAATAAACAAGTTGTAATAAGTTACTTTGAGTCTATTATCTTTCTTTGATTAAATCTTCTAATAGAAGTACGATAATATGTTTCCTACACAAAAAATATAAATAAAATAACGTTATTAAGAAAAGGGGAAATACTTAATATATATTGAATTAATTTTGAATATAATACAAATGTAATAGAATTAACAAAAGATAAATTAACGAAAACTTGAGATAAACTATAAAATGAAACAAATATATGTTCAGTGAGAAATTGTTACTTTATCTATTGTAAAATCTTGTTACAAAAATTATGATTATACAAACAAGGAAATTTTAAATCTTTAGGAAGATTCAATCGGCTAACTTAGATATTATTTGATAAACTAATTATATAATTTGGTGAAAATTAATTTAATTCATATCAAAAGGTATAATGAAAAATACTGGTATTATTGAAGTTGATAAGTAAAGTAATTATTGCAAGTTGATAATAAAATGTACTCTTGAATCTGGTACTACCGAGTAATGTGACTTTATTAACTAGCTTGAAAAGATAAATGATGTCTTTAATATATTCTTAAGAACTACTACTTTTTAAAAAGTAGTCTATAGCTAGTTTTAATTTTTTATGTAGTTGATTACTAGTGTTTAATCAAGTTGTTAAGTCATGTTTCACAATCATTAATTACTATTGTCCTTACAAGTAGATTTAAATCCCATAAGCTATTTTGTTATCATTAACTAGTGTTATTCAATAATGTGATTTGAATATCTATGGAACTAATACTAACATTGATCATGAAAAGAAGAAGGAAGAAATCTCATAGAATTAATGTGTTAACCAAGTGGAAGAAAATGGAATAAATATGTTGTGTACAAAACTCAGATCTTTCTACTCTTTTAAAAGTAAACTAAAGCAACTCAATAAATTAATAGATACTGAAAGATCTTAACAAACTCCTCTTATAGTTTACTAATAATTACTCGTTATAAATGACCGGACTCGCTATTATATTCTCGTCCGGTTGAGGCGTCCGGTTATTGCACCCAGACACAGAGCTGCCTCGTCATGTTCACCGAGCTTACATATTTTCGTCTTGTTCACCCTGACTGTAAAGCCGGAAAGCATACCCAGCGGAATACCCTAGGCATACATATAGTCCAGCCGAACTAAAAAGGACACCGATCCGGACGCAAAGTCGGACGCCGTTATAACCTTAGATTTTGTATTTCAACACCCCTCCAGACATTCAGGTCTAAGCGCCTACCCACATTCTAAACACATTCTGGCCCAAGTGTCACTTTATCAATACATTATAGATCAAGTGTCCATTCTCAATCTAGAATTTTGGTCCAATCCCTTATGTTGGCTCTTATATTGCTAAAGATTGACACTTGGAGTCAGGGAGGCCCAGATCCCAAGCATGGTGGAGGAAGGAAACCCAATCAACATGGAGGTCTGGTTGGAAGCTTTGGAGCTGAAGTATCATGCCACCATTGATGCCTTGGAGTAGAAGTATAAAGCCACTATCGATGCTATGAAGCAGAAGTATAAGGCCACCATCTATGCCATGGAGCAGAAACATAAGTCCACCACTAATGCAATGAAGTCCAATTATGTCACTATTATTGAAGAACTGAGGGATAAAGTCAATTCCCTCAGGGCCTACCATCAGGAGAAACTTGTGGCAAAGTTGGTCAACCCCGTGCATGAGCACAACTACATTGAAATTGACCCAATCAGAGCCCAAGAATCGCAAGATCATGTCAGGAGAGCTGCTCCTAACAACTAACTAGCCACAGAGTTCAAGAGGGCTTTAAAGAGAATTGAGTGCATGGAGAAAGCTAACAAACTAGCCGGCTTTGACTACTTTTCCATGTCGTCGTATCTCGAGGTCGATCTCCCTCAAAGTTGAAGCTTCCCACACATGCTCTATACAAGGGTTCCCTAGACCCACAAATTCACTTGGCAAAGTTCGATAGAGAGATGCCCATCCTCAGACTGAATGGCATGCAGGAGGCCAAGGTTATTGCCTGTTACCTTGATGAAATTCCTCGACAGACAGGGAGTGAATCAATGTCCGACTTCATCAAACGATGAAGGAGAAAGGCTGCTGCTATACCTAGTAAGTCAGATGAACAAGAACAGATCCGAATGATCGTGGATAATATGCAAAAACAGTACAACTAATGGTACATGTGGGGATCATGGGAGAAAAGCTACACAATGGTGACCGAAAGCTAGGACATCCCAAAGCTCAGGGTGTGGGTGTCAATACCTTTAAGGCGGGACCAGCCAAAGCAGCTCTAGTTTCATACCAACCGAATGTCGTGCAGCAACCCAGGGTTTCAAGGAAGAGTACCAAAGCCTCATCCCAACCTAGGCGGTTCTCCTCATCGACATAGTTTACTGACATCGGCCGACCTCCCACACCAAGCATTAGCAGTAACATTTCAATAGCAACAGAGATCATTCAATAGCAGCAACAAATCAACAGCAACACTTAAGAAACAGCGGTACAAGGGAAGAAAGAAAGGTGACGAACTACCATCAACTTACTATTTTAGTTGAAGATTGTAAAAAGAAAAAGGAGTCAGCCTCGATTATTGTATATGCAGTATGATTTACCATGTCAGTGAAAGGGGCACAAGTTTCCTTGTCTTTTGGTGAAAATGTGTCTCATGGTGAAAAGGTATCTCATGGTGAAAAGGTGTCTCATGGTGAAAAGGTATCTCATGGTGAAGAGGTGTCTTTTAGTTGGAAAGATGTCTTTTGGATGGGAAGACACTATGGAAAGACATCATTTGGTGATGTGTCTTTCCATACCAATACAATTAGGGTAAAAGGTATTCTTTTGCTAAAGACATGTCTTAGAGGTGTGTCTTTATGGAAAGACATCATTTAAGATATGTCTTCCCATATAACCACTTCCAACACCTATAAATACCCTACCATGTGATCATTTGGGAACACACTTCAACATCATATTATACTATATTCATTACTCCATTTCAGCTCATACTCCAAGTGTTGGTGTCCAAGGCATTTCTACGGATCCATCCACGAGAAGAAGAGAAGATCTTGTCAGGGTTGAGGCTATAACCAATCTCCTTCTCCCTTATGTATTTCTTCTTTATTTGAGTGGATGGTGAAGTAGGAATTCTTGTTAGTTCTTGGTTAGGGATGAATTCCTTCCTTGTAAACCTCTGACTTATCATATTATAGTAGTTAGAATTATAAGATTACTTATGAAACTAAGGTTAAAATATCAAGTATTGATGTTATATTATATATAAAGTTTATTATTTATGTTCAGACTTATGTTTTCTATGTTTTCATGCAAGAAATAAATTCTAATCAAATGATGTCGGGCATGATGCCGGAAGTACGATTCACGGCAGTAGTGGAGCAGCCAGAAGACATGTCGGACGCAATGCTGGGTACATCCTAGCCGATACAAGTAAAAAGTCGCCTCGGTTCACCAGAAGTTAGCAGTACATGAAGAGGTGCCTTTTGATGAAAAGGTGTCTTTTGGCGAAACGGTGTCTTTTGGCGAAAAGGTGTCTTTTGGCGAAAAAGTGTCTTTTGGCAAAAAGGTGTCTCTTGGCAAAAAGATGTCTTTTGGCAAAAAGGTGTCTCATGGCGAAAAGGTGTCTTATGGTGAAAAGGTGTCTTTTAGTTGGAAAGATGTCTTTTGGATGGGAAGACACTATAGAAAGACATCATTTGGTGATGTGTCTTTTTCATACCAATACAAATAGGGTAAAAGGTATCCTTTTGCTAAAGACATGTCTTGGAGGTGTGTCTTTATGGAAAGACGTCATTTAAGATATGTCTTTCCATAGAATAACTTCCAACACCTATAAATACTCTACCCATGTGATCATTTGAGAACACACATCAACATCCCAAACACTCCACTCACACTTCACATTTCCACGTCCATCCCATTATTGGTGTCCAAGGAAGTTCTACAGATCCATCCACGCAATGAAGAAGAAGATCCTTGTCGGGTTAAGGCTATGACCAATCTCCTTCTCCCCTTTGTATTCTTTCTTTCATTTATGTGGATGGTGAAGTGAAGTAGAAATCCTTGTTAGTTCTTGGTTAGGGATGATTCCTTCTTTGTAAACAATATGATTATTTCAATATAATTCCAAGCGTTCATTAAGATTTGATTCTTCTTGCAAGTGAATGATGGTGGCCACTTTATTCTCTTCTTTGCAAATTCTACTTAAGGAAGAAAAGCCCAAGAGTAGAATGGGTTAGGAAATCTTAGTGGTCTTTAACGTTGTCTTCTGCGCATTAGTGGGAGCAAGACTTAAGATTGAGAATTAATCCATCTTCCCCCACTATCTTGTTTGTTTCGTGGCATGATTTGCTCGATTCGATAATGGGTAGTGAGTTTTCTCTTATCAGACCCGAAACAGGAGAATGACACTGACAACTTGAATATGCCGGGTAGACTGTCGGGTGTCTGGTGTCCGGCACATTCAAGGACTTTGAATGTGCCGTGCATCTGGTGTCCGGCAGGACATCCGGCGCGTTCACTTTGTTTGGTTAAATTCGAGTCTTGTAATTTTATTTTGTGATCATATTGGTTCTTAGGTTGATGTAATCCCGAACCTTGGACAAATCATTGTAAAATACCATTTAGTTAGTTAGTTATTTTATTTTGAAACTTTTGTTCATTTTCCCCCCTTGTTTAGAATAGGGAATTCCCGAGGATTAGAACTAATTTTCTATTAAGTCCCTTGGGTTCAATACTCTTGGTCGTAATTTGCTTACGTTATATTCCGACCGGGATTTTTGCTACCCGTATAGAGTTGTAGGATTCTTTTTATTCTTTTATACATTTTTGTACATAGTTTTACCCTAAAATTTTCTTGTTAGCAAAATGGCGCCGTTGCCGGGGAAAATTGTAAGGGGAAAGAATGTACAAAAGAATAAAATAATGAAATAATGAAAGAAATATAAAATAAACCTACAACTCTATACGGGTAGCAAACAATTCCCGGTCGGAATATAGTGTGAGTAGATTACGACCAAGAGTATCGAACCCAAGGGACTTAATAGAAAATTAGTCCTAATCCGGGCAAAAGCCTATTCTAAACAAGGGGGAATGTAAATAACAGTTAAACTTAAACTACTAACTAAATAAACTAACTTTGACTCGAGATGATATTCAATGTAAGGACAAGTATAGTTATAAGACAATCCACAATGTTTCGAAATTTATCTGGCAAAATGACTTGCCGGATGCCATGCCGGACAATAGATGCACGACACCTTCAAATTCTTTGAATGTGCCGGACACAAACCACCCGGCATCACATCTGGCACCTTTCAAGTCGTGAATGGTATTTCCTGTTTCTGGTTCGACAACAGGAACTCATTACCCATATTTGCTCTGTGCATATCTCATGCCTCGAAAACGAACAGGATAATGGAGAATAACAAATTAATTCCAATCTTCAGTCATGTTGCCCACTTTTCAGAACAACACCGTCGAAGACCACTAAGGCCCCTCAACCCATTCTACTTTTGTCTTGTGAACCTCAAATAGAATTTTGAAGAAAGAAGAATAAGTAGCGATCTCATTCTGCTTGGATGAAGACCAAAACCTTAGTTGATGAAACTTGCACTTTTATTAATAACTATAAGAGTATTTTACAAGGAGGATCATCCCAAACCAAAGAACTAACAAGGAATTCAGCATCACCATCCACACAATTACAAGAAGAGAATACAAAGGGGAGAAGGAAATGATCATAGCCTTAACCCAACAAGATCTTCTTCTTCACTTCGCGTGGATGGATCTGCAGAATTTCCTTGGACACCAAAAATGGAATGGGGCAGAAATGGAGTGTGAATGGAGTGTATTTGGTATGTTGAAGTGTGTTCCCAAATGATCACATGGTAGGGTATTTATAGGTGTTGGAAGTGGTTCTATGGGAAGACATATCTTAAATGATGTCTTTCCATAAAGACACACCTCCAAGACATGTCTTTAGCAAAAGGATACCTTTTACCCTAATTATATTGGTATGGAAAGACACATCACCAAATGATGTGTTTCCATAGTGCCTTCCCATCCAAAAGACATCTTTCCAACTAAAAGACACCTCTTCACCATGAGATACCTTTTCACCATGAGACACCTTTTCACCATGAGATACCTTTTCACCATGAGACACCTTTTCGCCAAAAGACACCTCTTCATCAAAAGACACCTCTTCATGTACTGCTAACTTCTGGTGAACCGAGGCGACTTTTTACTTGTGCCGGATAGAATGTACCCGTCATTGTGTCCGACAAAGCCTCTTTTCTACTCTATGCTTGTGCCGTGCAGGATTCATCCGGCATTGAGTCCAGCATCACTTGAACTTTTGCCTAGAGATTCGTTCCTTGCATAAAAACATAAATCTGAACAAATAATAGACTTTATATAAAAAATAACATAAATACAAACTATTTAACTTTATTTATACTAATATATTCCTAAATCTAGTACATAAAATATGATAAGTCTGCGGCTTATCAAGGCCCTACACTTACCTTTTGCTAGTCCTCGAGCAAAACTAGATTAGAAAGGAATAAATACTTATGCACAAAACAGATAAACTCTAGAATGACAATTAGATAAATATTTCTAACCAAATGACTCTAATTCATAATGGGTATAAAAATAAAGAATTTTCAAAACCGATCAAAAACTTTCGGGCTATTTTGCATAAGGGATTTGCACTCTCTCCTTTTTCCGGTTTTCATCATTCAACTCTATTTTTCAAGAGTTTCTGAATGTGGCTAAGACACTCATCGATGGTTTTTATGTTCAGCCCTATTTTGCAAGGGTTTCTGAATCAACCATGATTTTTTACATTGAAGAACAGAGAATTTAGGAGAAAAATAAAAGGAAAAACTCTTGTTTCTTTCTTTTATTCTGAGGCACCCTTTTTTGCAGCCTCAAGGATTATGATGCTTTTCCTTTGGAAGAAGATTTTTTTTCTTTTCCTTCTGGCACCCTTTTTTGCAGCCTCAAGGATATGATGCTTTTCCTTTGGAAAAGATTTTTTTTCTTCTTCTTCTTCTTCTTCTTCTCTTCTTCTTCTTCTTCTTTCTTCTTTTCACAAAAACCCTTTTAAAGATTTTCACCCAAAAGAATTTTCACAATTTGAAAAGAAAAGAAACGAATACCCAGAAGTACATAAAGGAAAGAATTATGAGAAAGATCATGTACTCATGTTAAATAAAAAGAATCAAGAAGTTAAAAACAGGAATCTACGAGTCATTAGAAAGCTTACCTCTTGAGAGAACAAGCCTTTATTCATTCCTAATCTTATCTCAATCAAAAACATGCAAAAAGTTTAGTAAAACATTGAATAAACTCATAACTTAAGCATATATACAAAAATTTATTTTTTTGAAGGGGGGGGGGGGGTCCCTGCCCTACACTTGGCAGGAACACTATCCCCAGTGTTCAAAATGAAAAGAACATATATGTGTTTTTTTTAAAGAAACTAAAGTAGAAGAACTTTGTATGAACTAATTAATAAGAAGATAACTAAAAAGAAACAAAATCAGTTAAAGGAAAAAAAAATTAAGATAAGGGAACTCCCCTTAGGTGAGAATTGCATGAGGAGGAACCGCCCTACACTTAGCCTTTTAAGCTACTTGGCATCATCTGAGATCCTGGGCAGGATAGTGACCGAATTCGCATGCTCCCTTGGATTGGTTTGCGTTTGGGATGGGAGCTGACCTAGTTGTCGTGGTTGCGTCAGAAGTTGCTGTAACTGCAACTGCAACGTTTTATGCTCTTTGCGAATGGTCGAGATCTCGTTGTGAGCGTCCTGGGTCTTGTTCATCAGGGCTGACATCATGTCACGAAGTTCAGCCATTTCAGCCTCTGATGATGATGCAGGGTGGGATGGTCGGTATTGTCTCAGACCTCCCTGGTAGCCGGCTTGACTTTGGAAGTTGTGAGGGGGTTGATTCCCCTGTTGCCATGGCTGTCGATACCCTTGGTTACTCACATAATTGACTTCCTCAACATTCTGAAAGTCAGGCATGTCAGGGCTCAGAGCGTGTGGTCGTGCACTAACCACGTTCGCCTGTTGAGGAAGTTTATTCATTGCTATTTGCTCCACCACCTTCTGTAGAGCGCTAACCTTTGTGGACGTTTGAGCATTGCTCTCTAACAACTGCTCATGACTTTGCATCAATTTTTCAAATTTGGCGTCTCCCTCGCCTATATTCCGACCGGGAAAAGAGGCTTTGCCGGACACAATGCCGGGTACATTCTATCCGGCACAAGTAAAAAGTTGCCTCGGTTCACCAGAAGTTAGCAGTACATGAAGAGGTGTCTTTTGGCGAAAGGTTGTCTCATGGTGAAAAGGTATCTCATAGTGAAAAGGTGTCTCATGGTGAAAAGGTATCTCATGGTGAAGAGGTGTCTTTTAGTTGGAAAGATGTCTTTTGGATGGGAAGACACTATGGAAAGACATCATTTGGTGATGTGTCTTTCCATACCAATACAATTAGGGTAAAAGGTATCCTTTTGCTAAAGACATGTCTTGGAGGTGTGTCTTTGGACTTATAGAAAACTAGTCCTAATCCCGGTAATACCTATTCTATAACAAAAGGGGGGAATATAAAACATTTCCTAAAACTAACTACTAATCCTAATTAAGTAATAATTTGTCCTAGATTCGGGATGAAATCAACCAAGTAACAATATGATCACGCAATGAACCTCAAAACTCGAACTTAACCAACAACTTGAAAGCGCCGGACATCCTGCCGGACACCAGATGCACGACACATGCAAAGACGTTGAATGTGCCAGACACAGGAGACCCGACAGTGTACCCGACACGTTTAATTTGCAGATGCCACTCTCTTACTCCGAAGTAAGAAACTCAACACCCATTAACAAATCGAGCATATGTCATGCCACGAAATGAACAAGGTAATGGGGGAAGATGGGTTAATTCGAAATCTCTTATGCTAACCCTAAATCATAGATGAAAACATCAAAGACCACTAAGATTTGTCTAACCTATCCTACTCTTGGGCTTTTCTTCCTTAAGTAGAATTTGCACAAAGAGAATGAGTGATCAACTAATTCCCTTGCAATAAGAACCAATATCTTAATGAACGTTTGAAATTGAACAGAGAAAACCATAGTGTTTACAAGGAAGGAATTCATCCCTAACCAAGAACTAACAAGAATTCCTACTTCACCATCCACTCAAATAAAGAAGAAATACATAAGGGAGAAGAAGATTGGTTATAGCCTCAACCCTGACAAGATCTTCTCTTCTTCTCGTGGATGGATCCGTAGAAATGCCTTGGACACCAACACTTGGAGTGTGAGCGGAAATGGAGTAATGAATGGAGTATAATATGATGTTGAAGTGTGTTCCCAAATGATCACATGGTAGGGTATTTATAGGTGTTGGAAGTGGTTCTATGGGAATACATATCTTAAATGATGTCTTTCCATAAAGACACACCTCCAAGACATGTCTTTAGCAAAAGGATACCTTTTACCCTAATTGTTTTGGTATGGAAAGACACATCACCAAATGATGTCTTTCCATAGTGTCTTCCCATCCAAAAGACATCTTTCCAACTAAAAGACACCTCTTCACCATGAGATACCTTTTCACCATGAGACACCTTTTCACCATGAGATACCTTTTCACCATGAGACACCTTTTCGCCAAAAGACACCTCTTCATGTACTGCTAACTTCTGGTGAACCGAGGCGACTTTTTACTTGTGCCGGATAGAATGTACCCAGCATTATGTCCAGAAAAGCCTATTTTCTGCTCTATGTTTGTGCCGTGCAGGATTCATCCGGCATTGAGTCCGGCATCACTTTAACTTTTGCCTAGAGATTCATTCCTTGCATACAAACATATAAAAACATAAATCTGAACTAATAATAGACTTTATATAAAAAATAACATAAATACAAACTTTTTAACTTTATTTATACTAATATATTCCTAAATCTAGTACATAAAATATGATAAATCTCGCACAAGCCGGGCGCAACGCAGGATGAAATCAACCCGACAATATTGGAGGAAGTCCAATGTCGGGTGTCACACACACGGCACTGCGTCCGGCCTACCCAAAATTTTGCTTCTCTTTTAATTTTCGTATTTTTAATTATTTCATTGCCTTATTATTTATTACTATGAAATATTATAACTTGTTTTTTTTTTCCTCCTGAATATTTAAAAGGTGAATGCTTCTTCGGTCAACGAGTATTCCTGAAAATTTAGCCAACTTTGATCCGGAGATCGAGCGAACCTTGCTTCGTACCTTAAGGCAACAACGCACCCTACAAGAAGCAGTTCCTACACAAATGGCAGCACCAACCGTCCAAAACATAAACCGGCCTTCCAACCAAGGCCAAAAGCCAGCAATCGACCTCCCACTCCTTGCACAAAATGAGTATGACGAATGGCAAAAACTTAAGCCATATCATCAAATCAGATGCATCAAGGAGTTGGGTATGTTTGACGGGTCGAACCCGGACGATGCCTTGCTCCACATCACCACATTTCTACAACATACAAACAGCCTAACCTCCACTAATAATGTCCTCCAGTACGCCAGACTTTCCCTCTTCCCCCACAGTCTTACGGGGAACACCAGCAAGTGGTACCATAGTCTAACCCCTAGTACCATTTCCACATGGGAGGACATGGCAACCAAGTTCTATAACAAATTCATGCCTCCAAGTCGCACCCTGGAGATGATCGCTGAGATATACAATTTCAGACAACCTAGCTCAAAGAACATCTGTGAGACTTGGGACAGATTCAAAGGGTTGCTGCGCACATGTCCACACCACGGCCTCACCAAGGAACAACTTTCTCAGTTGTTCTACAAAGGATTGGTCAACCAGTGCAAGAAGATGGTCCTTTCCTCTCTTGGTGCAGACATTTTAAAGAAGCCTGGAGATCAATTCCTCCCTGGAATTGAATCTCTTTGCGAAGAGATTAGAGATTGGGCCACAGGTGGAACCAGGGGTGGTACCGCTGGTTTGTATCAAGTGGGCGAGGGAGACACCAAATTTGAAAAATTGATGCAAAGTCATGAGCAGTTGTTAGAGAGCAATGCTCAAACGTCCACGAAGGTTAGCGCTATACAGAAGGTGGTGGGGCAAATAGCAATGAATAAACTTCCTCAACAGGCGAACGTGGTTAGTGCACGACCACACGCTCCGAGCCCTGACATGCCCGACTTTCAGAATGTTGAGGAAGTCAATTATGTGAGTAACCAATGGTATCGGCAGCCATGGCAACAGGGGAATCAACCCCCTCACAACTTCCAAAGTCAAGCCGGCTACCAGGGAGGTCCGAGACAATACCGACCATCCCACCCTACATCATCATCAGAGGCTGAAATGGTAGAACTTCGTGACATGATGTCAGCCCTGATGAACAAGACCCAGGACGCTCACAACGAGATCTTGACCATTCGCAAAGAGCACAAAACGTTGCAGTTGCAGTTACAGCAACTTCTAACGCAACCACGACAACAAGGTCAGCTCCCATCCCAAACGCAAACCAATCCAAGGGAGCATGCGAATTCGGTCACTATCCTGCCCAGGATCTCAGATGATGCCAAGTAGCCTAAAAGGCTAAGTGTAGGGCGGTTCCTCCTCATGCAATTCTCACCTCAGGGGAGTTCCCTTATCTTAATTTTTTTTCCTTTAACTGATTTTGTTTCTTTTTAGTTATCTTCTTATTAATTAGTTCATACAAAGTTCTTCTACTTTAGTTTCTTAAAAAAACACATATATGTTCTTTCATTTTGAACACTAGGGATAGTTTTCCTGCTAAGTGTAGGGCAGGTACCCCCCTTCAAAAAAATACATTTTTGTATATATGCATAAGTTGTGAGTTTATTCAATGTTTTACTAAACTTTTTCCATGTTTTTGATTGAGATAAGATTAGGAATGAATAAAGGCTTGTTCTCTCAAGAGGTAAGCTTTCTAATGACTCGTAGATTCCTGTTTTTAACTTCTTGATTCTTTTTATTTAACATGAGTACATGATCTTTCTCCTAATTCTTTCCTTTATGTTCTTCTGGGTATTCGTTTCTTTTCTTTTCAAATTGTGAAATTTTTTTTGGGTGAAAATCTTAAAAAGGGTTTTTGTGAAAAGAAGAAAGAAGAAGAAGAAGAAAAGAAAGAAAAGAAAAAAAATTCTTCCAAAGGAAAAGCATCATATTCCTTGAGGCTGCAAAAAAGGGTGCCTCAGAATAAAAGAAAGAAACGAGAGTTTTTCCTTTTATTTTTCTCCTAAATTCCCCGTTCTTCAATGTAAAAAATCATGGTTGATTCCGAAACCCTTGCAAAATTGGGCTGAACATAAAAACCATCGATGAGTGTCTTGGCCACATTCAGAAACTCTTGAAAAATAGAGCTGAATGATGGAAACCGGAAAAAGGAGAGAGTGGGCCCTACACTTACCTTTTGCTAGTCTTCGAGCAAAATTAGATTAGAAAGGAATAAATACTTATGCACAAAACAGATAAACTCTAGAATGACAATTAGATAAATATTTCTAACCAAATGACTCTAATTCATAAGTATCACTTAATCAACCTTATCCATCAAAACATACTAATGGGTATAAAATAAAGAATTTTCAAAACCGATCAAAAACTTTTGGGCTAATTTGCATAAGGGATTTGCACTCTCTCCTTTTCCCGGTTTCCATCAGTCAGCTCTATTTTTCAAGAGTTTCTGAATGTGGCTAAGACACTCATCGATGGTTTTTATGTTCAGCCCTATTTCGCAAGGGTTTCTTAATCAACCATGATTTTTTACATTGAAGAACGGGAAATTTAGGAGAAAAATAAAAGGAAAAACTCTCGTTTCTTTCTTTTATTCTGAGGCACCCTTTTTGTAGCCTCAAGGAATATGATGCTTTTCCTTTGGAAGAAGATATTTTTTTTCTTTTCTTCTTCTTCTTCTTCTTTCTTATTTTCACAAAAACCCTTTTTAAGATTTTCACCCAAATGAATTTTCACAATTTGAAAAGAAAAGAAACGAATACCTAGAAGTACATAAAGGAAAGAATTAGGAGAAAGATCATGTACTCATGTTAAATAAAAAGAATCAAGAAGTTAAAAACAGGAATCTACGAGTCATTAGAAAGCTTACCTCTTGAGAGAACAAACCTTTATTCATTCCTAATCTTATCTCAATCAAAAACATGCAAAAAGTTTAGTAAAACATTGAATAAACTCACAACTTATGCATATATACAAAAATTTATTTTTTTGAAGGGGGGGTCCCTACCCTACACTTGGCAGGAACACTGTCCCCAGTGTTCAAAATGAAAAGAACATATATGTGTTTTTTTTAAGAAACTAAAGTAGAAGAACCTTGTATGAACTAATTAATAAGAAGATAACTAAAAAGAAACAAAATCAGTTAAAGGAAAAAAAATTAAGATAAGGGAACTCCCCTGAGGTGAGAATTGCATGAGGAGGAACCACCCTACACTTAGCCTTTTAGGCTACTTGGCATCATCTGAGATCCTGGGCAGGATAGTGACCGAATTCGCATGCTCCCTTGGATTGGTTTGCGTTTGGGATGGGAGCTGACCTTGTTGTCGTGGTTGCGTCAGAAGTTGCTGTAACTGCAACTGCAACGTTTTGTGCTCTTTACGAATGGTCGAGATCTCGTTGTGAGCGTCCTGGGTCTTGTTCATCAGGGTTGACATCATGTCATGAAGTTCTGCCATTTCAGCCTCTGATGATGATGCAGGGTGGGATGGTATTGTCTCGGACCTCCCTTATGTATTTCTTCTTTATTTGAGTGGACGGTGAAGTAGGAATTCTTGTTAGTTCCTGGTTAGGGATGAATTCCTTCCTTGTAAACACTATGATTTTCTCAATTCAATTTCAAACGTTAATTAAGATATTGGTTCTTATTGCAAGGGAATTAGTTGATCACTCATTCTCTTTGTGCAAATTCTACTTAAGGAAGAAAAGCCCAAGAGTAGGATAGGTTAGACAAATCTTAGTGGTCTTTGATGTTTCATCTATGATTTAGGGTTAGCATAAGAGATTTCGAATTAACCCATCTTCCCCCATTACCTTGTTCATTTCGTGGCATGACATATGCTCGATTTGTTAATGGGTGTTGAGTTTCTTACTTCGGAGTAAGAGAGCGGCATTTGCAAATTAAACGTGCCGGGTACACTGCCGGGTCTCCTGTGTCCGGCACATTCAACGTCTTTGAATGTGTCGTGCATTTGGTGTCCGGCAGGATGTCCGGCGCTTTCAAGTTGTTGGTTGAGTTCGAGTTTTGAGGTTCATTGCGTGATCATATTGTTACTTGGTTGATTTATGCCCGAATCTAGGACAAATTATTACTTAATTAGGATTAGTAGTTAGTTTTAGGAAATGTTTTACATTCCCCCCTTTTGTTATAGAATAGGTATTACCGGGATTAGGACTAGTTTTCTATAAGTCCCTTGGGTTCGATACTCTCGGTCGTAATATATTCACACTATACTCCAACCGGGTTTTATTTGCTACCCGTAGTAGAGTTGTAGGATTAGTTTAGTATTTTATTCATTTTATATATAGTTTCTCCCTACAATTTTCCCGTTAGCAAACAATCCAGAAATAGAAAGGACATTCCATCACCTACAAAGACAGCAAAGAAATCACTATACCATGGCTGATATACCTGCAACCGTCAGGAACATTAACCGGCCTTCCAACCAAGGCCAACAACCCGCCATAAACCTTCCCGCTCTTTCCCAAGCAGATTATGATGAATGGCAGAAATTAAAGCCATATCATCAAATCCGTTGCGTGAAAGAGTTAGGAATGTTTGATGGAACTAATCCTGATGAAGCCTTATTCCACATTACAAAGTTCCTCCAACACGTAAATAGCCTTACCTCCAAAGATTCGGTTCTCGAATACGCTAGACTCTCCCTATTTCCTCATAGCCTTACAGGGATGGCAAGTAAGTGGTACCATAGCATATCCCCACAAACTATTCACACATGGGACGACATGGCCACTAAATTCCATGACAAATTCTTACCCCCAAGCCGAACCTTAGAAATGATTGCTGAAATTTATAACTTCAAGCAACCAGTTTCAGAGAACATCGGCGAAACGTGGGATAGATTCAAGGGTTTGCTTCTGACCTGCCCCCACCACGGTCTTACCAAGGAACAACTTTCCCAGTTATTTTATAAAGGTTTGGTGAACCAATGTAAGACCATGGTACTTTCATCCCTTGGTGCTGATATTCTAAAGAAACCCGGAGAACAATTTCTTAATGGGATTGAGTCCCTATGTGAAGAAATAAGAGATTGGGCTACCGGTGGTTCCAGAGGTAGCACTCCAGGTCCATATCAAGTAGGAGGAAGTGACAGCAAAATCGAGCAACTATTGAAAAGTCAAGAACAATTACTGGAAAGTAACGCTCAACAATCCACCAAAGTTAGTTCCTTGCAAAAAGTGGTAGAGCAATTGGCTATGAGCTCTCTTCCTCAACATGCAAAAGTGGTAAATACACGACAACCTCAGGTATTGCACCCCTCTGTGTTTCCTTTACCTTCTGATATGTTTTGTACGTGGAGGACCACACGATTTCGAACAGTGCCCTGAGTTGTAGGAATTAAAAGCATCTGAGGAAGTAAATTATGTCAACAACAACCAAGGATTCAGACAACCTTGGCAAAGAAATGTCCAAACTTCTCCACACTCCCAAAACCAACCAGGATTTCAAGGAAATCCAAGGCAATTCCAGCAACCAACATATGGTGGTAGACCACCCCAATATTCATCCAATCATGAAGCCGAGATGGCCGAGATGCGTGACCTAATGAAGGCTTTGATGAACAAGTCACGAGATACACAGGAAGATATTGCAGCCCTTAGAATAGATCAGAAGTCACTGCACTCCCAGATCCAACAAATGCATACCCAACAAAGGCCATCCGGCCAATTACCTTCACAAACCCAGACGAACCCAAGAGAGCATGCAAAATCAGTTACCCTTGGGAGTAACGATGTAAGCGCAGTCACTCTCATAAGTGGAAGAGAGATAGGTAAGGATCAAAGAAAAGAAAAAGAAAAGCAAATTGATCCTATTAACTTGGAGGAAATCTCTCTAGAGGGACAATCTCAGGAGACACAGGCTCCTATCCCTTTCTCTCCCTCTTCTACTTCTTCACCTCCAAATAAAAATCAAATTTCTACTGAAAAACTACCATTTCCCAATAGGCTTAAGAAAAAGCATTTAGATGAGCAGTTTAAGAAATTTTTGGGTATCTTTAAGCGTTTAACTATTGATATCCCACTGATTGATGCATTGAAGCAAATGCCCACTTATGCCAAGTTCCTGAAGGAATTAATCAACAATAAAAGACAGATGGAGGACGTTGAGATGGTCCGTCTGACTGTTGGAAGAAATATGTGACTACTTCTACCACTTAGGCAGTGTACCTATCATTTTGCGGAATAGTGGATTTATGGGTTGTCGTACTCTTGGCGACCTCGTTGTGGATAACTGATAGTGTAGTAAATTGACTGAGAATTCTAATTAACAGGTTTTATCATTTTTGAGAGAGTATGATTAATAGCTAACTCATAAGACAATAATAAAAACAATTAATCAAAACAGAAAAGAAATAGAAATTATAAATCTTCTTGTTTTTAAAGAAGCATCCCGGGTTGTTCTGCTCTCCTATTTTATTTAATCATATTAATATAAACTTTCCCACTTTAGCAATAAACTCAGAATCTTAATTAGTTCATTGACCGGTCCTTGTACAACAAACCCTAACTAGAAGAAATAACAAGCCGCACGAATGCCCAAGTTAATTCAGCCAATCGCATTATTAACAATTCCTATTGGAGACAGATCAACCTATAGGTGAAAACTCGCTTCTAGTCGTTAACCCGTTTTGACTTCTTTTGTCTAGAACCTTGTCTCAGCACCGCATTTCAACAAAGAGCTACAAATATCACTTTAATAATTGTACAAGAAGATTAAAGCGCATTACAGACAAGAATCAAAATACTGCTTAGATAAATTATAGTGGAAAGCTTACATAACACAATTATATAAAATAGGCTAGCTTCCAAACCCGGGAAGCTAAGTTTATTACTCAGACATTAGCAAGGATAAAATAAAGATAGAAATAGCCATTATTTTGGAGACTGCCGGAGGAGACGACTGCGATTCGCTTCTGCTCCAGCTGCTTTTCTTCTCTTCTTTTAATCCTGGTTCTGTCGAGTGGTGGAATGAAGAATGAAAATAAAATGGAGAAGTGGGGGATAAGAGGATGGAGTGGATCGTAGGTGTGGTTCGATTCTGTGAGCGATGGATTATGGATGGGATTTTTTATTTGAGCAGAAGGAGCGTGGGTTTTATAGGAGAAAGGAGGAGGAAGAAGACAGGCTGCGACACGCGTGAGGGATTTACGGAGTGCAGTGAGGTGGCGCCTGATATTGCTGATGGGTAGATGGATGTGTTTGCAGGTGCCGTAAATGAAGAAGACAATTGGGTAGACAACGCCGAAAGAAATTTGTCGCGTTAATTTCTAGATCTGGTCTGGATTTAGAGGCGTCCGCGTTTAAATCCCCGGACGTCTCTATCTCTTGTCCGACCATATTTCCACGGACACGTTGTCCTTGTCCGCCCTCTGTCCGGCCTAATTTCCACGGACGTGTTGTCCTCGTCCGGCCTAATCTCCGTGGACACGCCACAGACGTGGTTATTCTCGTCCGGCCTTACTTCCCCGGACAAGCCACGGACACGCCAGTCTTGTCCGGCCTTTTTTACTCGGACATACCACGGACGTCTCTAACACATCGATCTGTGTCACGTTCGGCCTTTTATCCCCGGACGTGACCCGGACGTGTGTATTTGACTCGTTTTCTTTTACGAACTTTGACCGGCTCTAGATTCTTCGTTTTTCGACCCGTTTGCGCCTATGCGTTCATCTCTTCGTCTACTTTGCTCCTAGCTTGGTTTTTCTCATGTTTAACCAATAAATTTGTGAGATAACCAATAAAACATAAACTAGAGGAAAACTAACCAAAGTGGAGAAATGAGCAAGAAAAGTGCTAATATAATATATGAAATACACCCATAAAACATGCTCATTTGGACACTTATCACTGACTGAGGAGTGCTCCGCAGCGTTGCTACGAGCACTACCACCCAAACATAAAGACCCCGGACTACCAATTGTACCATGCTACATTGGAGATATTGATTGTGGTCATGGTATATGTGACCTTGGTGTCAGCATAAATATCATGCCATACTCAATTTTCACCAGGATTCATGGCAGTCAACTGAAGCCGGTATCCTTCTCCCTGCAATTGGCTAATAGATCTTCAATCAAACCAATGGGAATGGTGGAAAATTTGGTAGTTGGAGTCGACAATTTCATCTTTCCAGCCGACTTCGTGGTTCTAGACATTGATGAAGATACCGAAGTCCCTTTAATCCTTGGAAGACCTTTCCTAAGTACTGCACGCACAATCATTGATGTTCATGAGGGCAAAGTCATCTTCCGAGTTGGGGACAAAAAGATCGAGTTCGATATGGCAAAGATGGTAAGAAAAAGTGTAAATGCTCATACTGTTTGCTGTGTCGGTCTCTTGGCAGATAATGGTGAGAGTGAATTCCAAGATGATGAAGAGGCATTCTCCATCCCCTCAATTGAACCACACAAACTAGAGGCATTGGAGCGAATCTTGGTTTCATCAATCGAAGAGTCTCCCGCAAGGGAAATCAAGGTGGCTATTGACCACCTCAATGGTGGTATGCGAAAAGATGCCAATGGTTGTCGACCACCATTAGCGACCTTAGATCGCTCACCATTTAAAGCCATTCCATCAATCGAGCAACCTCCCGAGGTAGATCTTAAAGCACTCCCCTCTCATCTCAAATACGCCTTCCTGGCAGGTAACAATGCTTTCCCTATTATCATCTCCTCGCTTTTAACTACTGAGCAAGAAACTAAATTGTTAGGAGTCTTAGGAGATCATAAGAGAGCAATAGGTTGGTGTCTGGCTGATTTAAAGGGCATTGATCCTACCTTTTGCACTCATCGTATATTTAAGGAGGATAACCATAAATCGATCAGGCAAGGGCAGAGAAGATTAAACCTAAATTTGAAAGAAGTTGTGAAAAAGGAGGTTTTAAAGTTGTTAGATGCGGGTATCATCTACCCAATTTCTTACAGCCCTTGGGTGAGTCCTGTCCAAGTGGTTCCCAAAAAGGGAGGCATAGTAGCCGTCCCTAATGAAAAAGGGGAATTAATCCCTTAGAGGTAAACAACTGGCTGGAGAATGTGCATTGATTATAGAAGATTAAATGCAACCACCAGAAAGGATTATTTCCCTTTGCCATTTATAGATCAAATGTTAGAAAGATTAGCAAGTCAGGAATTTTATTGTTTTCTAGATGGCTACTCAGGCTATTTTCAAATTCCAATTGCACCAGAGGATCAGGAAAAGACTACCTTTACCTGCCCTTATGGTACATTTGCTTATAATCGTATGCCATTTGGACTTTGCAATGCTCCTGCCACTTTCTAACGTTGCATGCAAGCAATATTCGCTGATTTTATCGAAAAGAGTATAGAAGTATTTATGGATGATTTTAGCGTATATGGTTCCACCTTTGACGATTGTTTGCAGCAGCTGGATTTGATCTTAGACAGGTGCGAAGATACAAACTTAGTCCTCAATTGGGAAAAATGCCACTTCATGGTGAAGGAGGGCATTGTATTGGGGCACAAAGTGTCAAAAGCTGGTATTGAAGTAGACCGGGACAAGGTCGAAATCATCGAGAAACTCCCACCTCCTACTACTGTCAAAGAGGTTCGAGTATTCTTAGGTCACGCCGGGTTCTACCGTTGGTTCATTGCTGACTTCTCTAAGATCGCCAAACCCTTAAGTTATTTACTAGGAAAGGATACAAAATTTTAATTCACAAAGGAATGTTTGGAAGCATTTGAAGTCATCAAGGAGAAGTTAATTTCAGCCCCTGTAGTCGTCTCCCCCGATTGGTCTCTCCCCTTCGAGATCATGTGTGATGCAAGCGACTATGCTGTGGGGGCCGCATTATGTCAGAAAAAAGATAAGGTATTACGAATAATCACGTATGCGAGCAAGACCCTTATGGATGCACAAAAGAATTACACAACCATAGAAAAGGAGCTTCTTGTAGTCGTCTTCGCCCTAGACAAATTTTGCTCTTACTTATGGGGGAGTGAAGTCATTATGCATACGGATCATTCTGCCCTGAGATACCTCTTCACTAAGGCAGAAGCCAAGCCAAGGTTGTTGCGCTGGATTCTTCTCCTACAAGAATTTGATGTCTTGGTTGTTGACAAAAAGGGTTGCCTCAACGGTGTTGCTGATCACCTCTCCCGCATCGAACGGCCATACGACGGATCCCCATCCGGGAATATTTTCCAGACGAGACGGTGTTCAGTGTTCAACAACTTACATGGATGGAGTCTACATCTAAAGATGACAATGCACATAATTTGACAGAATTGGTTGCATTATGTGAAACCTTGGAGGAGCCATGGTTTGCAGACATGGCCAATTACTTAGCCTCCGGAATTTTACCTCACGGACTCTCCTCTCAGCAAAAGAAGAGATTTTTGTCTCAAGTAAAGCATTTCTTCTGGGATGATCCATACTTATTCAAGGTATGTACCGATGGGATCATCCGGAGATGCATTCCTGAAATGGAGGTCACTTCAGTTCTGCAGTTTTGTCACTCTAAGGAGGCCGGTGGACATCATGGGGCTACTCGAACAACGGCCAAGGTCTTGGAATCAGGGCTCTATTGGCTAACCTTACATAAGGATTCCCATAAATTTGTTTCTCGGTGCGACAACTGTCAATGAATGGGAAACATCTCCAGGCGTCATGAAATGCCGCTAACTAATATCCTGGAGGTAGAATTATTTGATGTTTGGGCATCGATTTCATGGGTCCATTTCCCTCATCGCAAGGCCATCAGTACATCTTAGTCGCCGTCGACTATGTTTCCAAATGGGTTGAAGCCATTCCATGCTCATCTACTGATGCCAAGACTGTTCTGAAATTTTTAAAGAAAAACATCTTCACCAGATTTGGCGTTCCGCGGGCTATCATTTCTGATGGCGGTTCTCACTTTTGCAACAACCAATTTGATAACCTCTTAACAAAGTATGGTGTCCATCATAAGGTTACCCTTCCCTACCATCCATAAGCTAATGGACAAACCGAAGTCTCCAACCGTGAATTGAAATGGATTTTGTAGAAAACGGTCCATTATTCTCGCAAGGATTGGTCCCCCAAACTTGACGATGCTTTATGGGCATATTGAACTGCCTTTAAAACTCCTATTGGGACCACACCATTCCAACTTGTATATGGGAAAGCATGTCACTTGCCCGTGGAACTTGAGCATAAGGCCTACTGGGCCCTCAAAGCACTCAACTTTGACATGGAGAAAGCAAGTATCAAAAGAAACTTCCAGTTATCTGAACTGGACGAATTACGCCACAACGCTTACGAGAATGCCCAACTATATAAAGAGCGTACTAAGAAGATTCATGACCAAGCTATTCTTCCATGCGATTTTCATATGGGTGATCAAGTCCTCCTCTACAATTCTCACCTTCGACTTTTTCCGGGAAAGTTGAAATCTCATTGTGCTGGACCTTTCACTATCACTTCCATGACTGGTTTTGGTGCTTTCGGACTTGAAACTTCTACGGGTACAAAATTCAAAGTCAATGGTTCCCGCTTGAAAAAATACCTCAACCTTGACTTTCAGCATTCCAAGTCCGCCTCTATTCTTTTCATGGATTCCACATCCCAGGAGTTGATGCCACTACAAGCTACAAAGTGATGCTATGTGGCCAAAGGCCAAGTGTAGGGCCTTTCCGATTCCCACGTATACCTTCGAATGGAACCTTCGAAGGGAGTTGTTTTTCTTTCTCTACTATTGTTTCGTTATTTATATATTTACTTCTTTTTGAAACACTGGGGACAGTGTTCCGACCTAGTGTAGGGCAGGGGACTCCCCCTTATAAAAAAATATTTCTCCACATATAGCATGTCTAGTTTATCTAATATAATAAGTTTTAAGTTTATTAACCTTCTGCTTAGCTTTTTGTATGTCTCTGATTAAAGTTGACTTAGGGAAGGCTAAATATTTGTTCTCTCAAGAGGTAAGCTTTCTAATGACCTTTAGATATCATTTCTCACTTCGTGATTTTTTTTGTTAACATGAGTATATGACCTTACTTCTATTTTTGTCCTTGATCTACTTTTGGGTAATATTTCTTTCTTTCCTTTTCAAAATAGTTCAATTCTTATGGGTGAATATCTTAGAAAAGGGTGATGAAAAAAAAGAGAAAAAAAAGCTTCATGAAAAAAAGAAAGAAGAAACAAAAAAAGAAAAAAAGAGAACTTCTTTTTACAAAATTTATATGAAGCATTATGAGGTTGCAAGATTGCCTCAGAATAAAAGCAAGAACTGAGAGTTTTTCCTTTTGTTTTCTCCTAAATTCCCTATTCTTTAAATACAAAAAAAAAATCATGGTTAGATTCAAAAACCCTTGAAAAACAGGGCTGAACAATTACAAACCATTGATGAGTGTCTTGGCCGCATTCAGAAACTCTTGAGAAATAGAGCTGAATGTCAGAAACCGGAAAAAGGAGAGATGCAAAAATCCCCTTTGCAAAAATAACCCATGAGTCCTTGTTCCGTTTTTGAGATGGAATGTTTTACTTTTACCCACTTGTATATTATTGATATAATGAGAAAGACTAAGTGATGCTTATGAATAAGAGTCAAGTAGTTAGGAAGGAATTATCTCATTGCCATTCTAGAGTTTATCTGTTTTGTGCACAAGTAGTTACTCTTTCCTGATTTAATTTTGCTCGAGGACTAGCAAAAGGTAAGTGTAGGGCCTTGATAAGCCATAGACTTATCATATTTTATAAGCTAGATTTATAGCATTATTAGTTAAAATAAGGTTAGATTAAGTAGTATTTACGTTATTTTGTATGTGAAATAATTTTATGTGTTCAGTCTTATGTTTTGTGTGTTTTATATGCAAGGAGAGAAATTTTACATCCAAAACCAAGCTTTGCCGGATGCGGAGCCGGGTTCCTTCTACACGGCATACGCACGCATCAGGAAAGGATAAGGCCGGGCATAATGCCGGGTGTTTGGTAGCCGGCATAATCAAAAGATGCGTCTGTTCACCAAGAGACAACGGTTAATTACCATTAACCAAATACTCAGTGCCGGATGTGATGCCGGATATCATATGTCCGGCATAAGTGACTTTTCGCGCCAAGGCGGTTTCGACCGTTACTGAAAAGCACGTGTTTTATTCACATGCCGGATTACTTCTACCCGGCATGGGATCCAGCATCTGAAGATTTTCTGTCTATAAAAGGCACAAGAGGCTGTGCATTTTGGTTGTTCATTCCACCATATTCTCACACACAAACTCCACAAAATTGACGTATTTCGACTGATGAATTGCTGCACAACCATTCAAGAGAAGAAGAAGAAGATTTGGAGGAAGAATTAGAGGGTGAAGGCTATGTCAAATCTCTCCCTTCTCCTTGTATTTCCTTCTTCAATTCATGGGTGATTGAGTAGTAATCCCTTCTGTTCTTGGTTGGGATGAAACTCTCTTTATAAAACAATGTGTTCTTCTTAATTTGAATTCAAGTTTATTAAGAGATGGTTCTTATTACAAGAGAATTGGTTGATCACTTGTTCTCTTCATGCAAATTTTACTTGAGGAAGAGAAGTCCAAAAGTAGAATAGGTTAGACACTCTTAATGATCTTCCTACTCTCTTCTTATGAATTAAGGGTTAGTAGTAAGAGTGAGAATTAATCCATCTTCCCCCATTTCCTTGTTCATTTTGTGGCATGATATATGCTCGATTTGTTAATAGGGATGGGTTTCTTGTTTTCCTTTCGGAGCAAGAGAGTGGCTTTTACATTTTGAACGTGCCGGGTGTAATGTCGGATCTCCTGTGTCCGGCACATTCAATGTCTTTGAATGTGCCGTGCATCTGGTATCCGGCAGGATATCCGGCGCATTCAATTGTTGGTTAATTCGAAGACTTGTGTTTATGTTTCGAGTTCATATTGATACTTGGATGGTTTTAAGCCCTGAATCAAGAATAAATTCATTGGAAATACCACTTAGTTTCGTTAGTTGTTATTAGAATTAGGAAATCTATCGCATTTTCCCCCTCTTTACTTAGTAATTACCAAGGCTAGGACTAATTTTCTATACAAGTCCCTAGGGTTCGACTTACTTGGTCTTAATTTGCTTCTCTGCTACTTATGACCGGGTTTTTGTTTGCTACCCGTATTAGATTGAGTAGGTTCTTTTACATTTTATTTTATGTCGTGCTTAGTGCCGGGTAAGATACGCCCGGCACATTCTTAATTTTCCCATGTCTTAGTTTAATCTTTTGTATATATTTATGTATATTATACCTACTAAAATCTCTGTTAGCAACCGTTCACCGTCGGTCGTCGTTTGTCTATTCTCCTTCGAAATCCAAATACTCAAATCCTATAAGATTCATCCAATCGGGTGGTTAATTAAGTTTAATTAACCTAATTTATCTAATCACTAATGATTTCCGATTAATAACCACCAAGTCATTGTAGTTTAATCTTAATCACATAACTCATTTTACTTCTCATTATTTCTTAGGTTCTTATGTGCATATTTTTCTCACCATCTTTACTCTCCCAATGGTTTACTACTAGTGCCACATATTTTTTTATTTGACCCGACCGACCCAACCAGGGTCGGTCCCTTGGGTCGGTCGAATGCAGAGGACATCCGGGTTTGGAAATTTCAACTCGACCGACCCAACCAAGGTCGGTCGAATGTAGAAGACATCCGGGTTTGGAAATTTCAACTTGATCGACCCAACCAAGGTCGGTCCCTTGGGTCGGTCGAATGCAGACCCATTTTCCAAAGTGTTTAATTAACTCAAATCCTTTCCACAAGTATTCTAGCATGTTTTAACATCATTTTGGCACTTTAATATCCTCCTTATTCATCCACCAAACTCATACTAAATTCCTTGATTATAGTACTCAAATTCCTACTAAATTACTAACACTTGCAACTTAGTTTCTTACACTTCCAAGATGTAAAATTTGCTTACAATCACAACTAACCCAATTGTTTCCTCATAACCATTTTGACAACACCTAATGCATTATTAGTCATCTTCATCTCTCTTACTCAAACTTCTCAAGGTTACATTCTCTAGTTCATACCTAAGTCATCACAAGACATAATACCTCATTTCTCATAGATTTTTGCACTAGTCTTACCATTTCTCATACCATGATTTTGGTGAACTTAAGTCACCCATTTACTCTCTAAATCCTCTAAGACAACCCTAGGTCATTCTAATCCTCAAGAACACCTTAATTAAGTCATTTCTACCCAAATTAACCCTTAATGATTCCTAGTACATTCTAGGTCATAATATCTCCTTAAAACACTTAGTTTCTCAACCAAATTTTGACATAGCTTCCCTACTATGTTATTATACCCAAAAGCATAGTTTTTCATCCTTAAACCACCCAAGACAATCAAATCCTCAATGGATGTTCTCTACACAAACTACACCAATTCAAAATATAGTGCATAAACTTAAATTGCTTGGCACTTAGGCCCTTAAATGACATGGCTCTTAGGCCCTTAAATGACATAAATTTAAACACTGAATTTCCCACAATTAGAGCTTTCAACCTGCAATTACACAAATGTTCTTATAATTCACCTTATGTTTGTTTTACTAACTCAATTACCATTGGCTCTTTAGTCACAAGTTCACAAGTATAATCATGTTATTTTCCTAGGTTATATAGTTCATAATATAATGTAAGTTCTAGGCTACATTTGGTATCTATCTAAACACCATTCCTTAAGACATTAAACCACCTTAAGGTAAGTCATTTACCTTATGTTTTCCAAGCTTTTCTCACTTTCTCTTCCTTTGGTTTTCTTGATTGAAAATCGGCCAAGGCTTTGTTCACTTGCTAATCTTCTAATCAACATTCAAATAAGGTAATGAGTTCTAAGTAATATAACTAGACTCATGGAAACATTCCTAGGTTACAAAGGAGTGTTTAATGCATTAAAATGGATGATTACCTTTGGAGTCTTAAGATGGACTTTGGTAAGGGATCAAAGGAAGACCTCCACTAGTCTCTTGGAGATTGAAACAAAGCTAATTCAAGGAGTAAAACAAGACCCCATGAGAAGTCAATTTCGGCAATGAACAAAAAATGGAGAAAACCTTGGATTTTTCAAGCTTTTCTTACCTTGAATCAAATGAGGAGTAATGGAGCTCTAGAAACTAAACTTTTCTCTTCAAATGCAGCTCCTTCAATGGATTCCAACTTGAGATTTGAGAGTTTTGAAAGGACCAAAAGCAAGGTCTTGCTCCAACTAGCAATAATCTATGCTTGGTTTTTTATTTGGAGTTATATATCAACTTTGGTGAGCAACAAAATATGGAGAAGAATGAGTGCTGGAAATTACGTGGATGGAGAAGGAGAGAATGAAGGAAAACCGGTGGAGAAGGAAGGAAATGAAGAGAAGAGAGGAGAGAGGTAACTAATGTAAGATATTTGTTAAAAAGGTGAATAGTTCTTTTCTTACTTTTCCCTCTTCTTTTCTAATTTTTCTGGAGCCTTGGTGGTGACTCACCTCTTCTAAAACCGGCCCCCTGCCCTTCTTAAGATATTTATGGGCTAGTTTGACCATTTGACTAATTAAAGTTGACTTAAGGTTTAATTGGGCACTATTTGGTCACTATTCATAATTAGTGCACACATTTGTGAAATTTCTGGTTTCTCATTGATTTAGGCTTTCTAATGTGATACTAAATAGTAAAAATGTTGATTAAGGTATAATCTTGGTCATTTAGCCACTCAAAACCCATTTCTAAGACAATTTTTCAAAAATGTGCTTTAAGGAGTCTTAAAGCACAATTTGTGTTTTCACTTGTTTTTGAGCTTGGTTTTCTTTAGTGATTGATTTAACATGTCCATTAGTATGTTATTAAGGTCTAAGAATGATCTTTGGGTCCTAATCAAGTTTACACCAAGTCTAGAGCAAGTATTTGCTTAAATTGTCTTCATGGTGTTTTCTTGTGTTTTCTATGGTTTAAATTGTTTACTAATGTTTCTAAGGCATGATTTAGCCTTATTATATCATAGTTTAACATTTAATTACCATAGCTAGGTTTGGGATATTTCAGCTGCTTTATACAGTGTAATGGTTGTTCGTCTCATCAACAGACATACCTTTCAATCTTGCGGTAGACTCCACTTTCCTTTAAGAGTATTTAGCTCCCTTAACCTACAACCAGATTGTAAACTTACAATCACAACCAGAGGGTATACGTTGGTGTATCAATAATTTGTACCATTCATATCATTCCCAACCAGTGGCGGAGGTAGGCATTGGCCGGAGGGAGCAAAACACCCCCTAACTTTGTTAAATTACATAAATTTGTAGTGTAAAATTTTTTTTTTTTTAGAAAAATTTAGTAAAAACACCCCCTAATTTTTTATAATTCTGTCTTTGACCCCCTCAACTTATATTTCTGGCTCCGCCCCTGTTCCCAACCTCAGCAGATATCACTAAAGCAATCTGCGTCTATAGTGAAATTTTAGGACAAACCAACAACAAAGTATTTCTTAAATTGTATGGGATGTACGTAATGGCAATTGACACTACATATAGTTGTGCGGACATAACTCACATGGAAACAAAGTGTTAATATTATCCAATATTTAAAAGTAACTATTTAAGATCAGATTAACTAGATGTAGCTCATCATAGTGGCACTATGTAAATATTAATCAGCCAGAATTTATTACCGTGTAGTTTTTCATTCTCTGGATTATGGATTGACTTGTCAAGACAGCACTGATGATGATAATAAGACCCGGTTCACTTAAGATAATATCAGAGGCACCTCGTGCAGCATCAGTTGAATTTGCTGCGGCAATTTCAATATTTTCTTTCCTTAGAGCAGGTGCATCATTAACCCCATTACCCGTCATCCCGCATGTGTTTTCTTGCTTGTAATCTCTTTACAATTCAATACTTGTGCTCTAATTAATGTGCAAAAGGAACATAAACTACATTTATCTCATTAGGATTCCAAGTAAACTAAAAGAAGAATGTAAATTCAATCACATGAATCAGGAAGAAGAAAAAGGAAACTTGAAACTTTGGATCTCCTCTGCACGCAGTAGTAATATGTGTATTTACCAGGGAAAACACCAGGAAACCCATCAGCTTTTGTGATAAGTTCATCAATATATCTGCGATTGATGTGTCTCTATTTTCTCAGATAAGGGCAGAAGAAGGGTACATGTTCATACCTATCCCAAACCTTCTCCCAACTTCCTTAAATGCCAATTGGTCACCTGATGAAGCACGACAATCCAATCATAACCTAATTACATTTTTTCATACTAATATAACTAAGGCTACTTATTATTTTATATGCGAATGTATCGATGGCTATATTCCATGTGTCAATATGCAGAAACATAAACCGCCAACATAATCAAAGTTAAATCAAGTTACGGTTTGGCTAATAGAACACATATAACAATTAATGAATCCAAATTTCAATTTTTGGAAAACGCTTATACGTTTACTTCATTCTAGCAACAATGAAAGTGAAATAACTCTCACCGATTGCAAAACTAATGGAAGAACAAGAACAGGACTTCGGTTCACAGCTTGCGGCAACATCGTAGGATATTATCCTCAAAAAGAGCAAGCGTTAGTACTGGGAGCATAAGAACTCATGTTAGGGTTAGAAATAAAAAGAAAAATTAAGAACTTTCTCGCTGAAAGAACCCTAATCTTGTGTTCCTCATTGAATACATATAGGGGAAAATGAAAAAAGCTCTCTACGTTTGCAAACAAGCACAAAGGAGTAGAAAAAAAAAACATGATTGTTCCTGAAGATTTGAGAAGCTTGTTAGGGCTGAATGAATTGGTAGGAAAAAGTCGTGATCATGGAGAAGAGGCGGAAGTGTGTGGTGTGGCTGGAGCTCGAGCGGTGAAGGAGAAGAGGTGGAGATGGCCGATGCAGTTTTTCAGAGAGAAAGCTAGAGGGAACATTTGGGGAAGAAGATGAAAGTGCCGCAGTGAAAGAGAGAAATGAGATAATTGCCGGTGCTGGTTTAGTGTTTTATAAAAAAAGGGAAAAATCACAAAATACCACTGTTTGAGTTTTTAATTCACAAAATACCACTGTTTTTTCGTAATTCAACTTTAAACATGCTTAAACGTTGTCCAAAATTGATAAAACTTTACATGAACGATGCTAAAGTGTTATATTTTGGTCCAATATCAAATTTGAAGTTTTTTAAGTTCATATGTGACATGTGGGACCCAATGAACATGTCACTTATTTATTTGATCCCACATGTCACATATGAGCTTAAAAAACTTCAAATTTGATTTTGGACCAAAATATAACACTTTAGCATCGTCCATGTAAAGTTTCATCAATTTTGGACAATGTTTAGGCATGTTTAAAGTTGAATTATGAAAAAAAAAAAACAGTGATATTTTGTGAATTAGAAACTGTGGTATTTTGTGAATTTTCCCTAAAAAAATCAAATTTCATAAAATGGATGGGAGGAGGAGGACGTAACCCAGACTCGAACACAAGACCAATTGTAAGTCCCGTAAGTAAGTTTAAAAACTCCGGCTGATTTTTTCACTTTTTGTCATTATTGACTACTCTGCTTCAAAACAGTTGTCTTATACTATCTTTTACTATCTATAGCCCTATTTTCATATCAATAACAACTGAAACTTATTACCAGTTTTAACCAGTAGTCCTTGATATAATCTGTAGTAGTGAAAATTCATAAATAAACAAAGCTTGGTGAAATACCCCTGAACATTAAACGCATAAAATCATAACACGTTTTATAATACGGACATAAAATAACGTACGAACAATTAAATCTAGTATATATATATATATATATTGTAACGTTGTAAATAAGTGACAATAACATCGCATAACTTCATTATAAAAAATATATAATAACACGATATAACATATAGTCGTACATATATTGTAATGTTGTAAATAAGTGACAATGTCGTCACATAACTTCGTAGCAAAAGAAAATAATAATAATAATAATAATAACACGATATAATATATAGTCACATATATATAAAAAATAAACTTGTGTATTGATTTTTAAAAGAAAAGGGGGGGGGGGAGAGAGCAAAGACGCTCCCGCTGAGGTTCGAACCCGAGACCTCCCGTACCTTCCCTGAATGTTTAACCAGTTGAGCTATGCTCGATTTCAGTAATGAAACCCGCGAATTAAAACTAGTATCAACTAACTGAGTAACTACAAAAAAAAGGTGAAACAAACCCACATCTGTAGCACGTTCTTCCTCCTTCCTCGGTGTAACTACCGATTCGAACAAAAAAATGTGTAACCAGAGGAATCCAAATTCTATAACGGCAGGAGTTTGTTTATTCTAACGCCCATGCCCCTTGTAACTTGAGCAAATTCATTTCTTGTTCCCCTCCTAAATCTCTCGCCTCTCAGTCCCAATCCTCGGTAGTACGCTTGCATCAAAGGAAAATAATAACAACACCTACTCTGCAGAAATTCCTCTCACGCCTGTCCCTAATCCATGACCTCTAAACTATTCTCTGTATCATCGATTAGTGTAGACATGATAGAACAGAAAACTAACACTGACAATGCCTGGTCTGCCCGACAATCTGTAACAGGAGAGAGTGGCCTTAATACTGATAAATCGCTCAAAATCCCAACAGAGCATCAAAGTCTGTGTTTTGCTCAAACACCCACGCACCCACAGATTCCCTCCACTGCCTCTGTAATAGCAACTCCAAGCCTACTAAATCATGCTCCTATGTCGACTACTAATGCTAGGAAATCAATGAGGAGACAGCCACATAAACTCATCTATTATGCCCATACTCCCTAGGAACTTATAGCCATGAACAACGTGAGACTGGGTTCTGATCTTTACTGAAACCAAAAAAAAACAAGAGTTTCTGCCCACTAACAACTGTCTCACGTGTGCTCTTCAGTTTCCTTCAACCCAACCTCTGATTAATACCCTTGCTTGGCTATCTCCACTCTTCCTTGCATGCTGTGCCAACAAGCACTCAGGTAAGCTTCTGTTGCTGCTCATGCGTGGAGATGAACCCAAGTTTTCATGGCACTTGAATTCCTTCTACTTTGTTGCTTCAGTTCGAAGAGACAGACTGACACTTTACTCTTGCCTTCTTTCTTGTGTCATCAGTGAACTGAGCCTCCCACTCTTCCTGTCTGTCTGGTCGAGCTAGAGCTCCAACTTTTGGAAAGAAACTAACAGGTGAAGCTTAAATAAAATACATTCCCTCTGTTTGTTTTGGCCGATAGTCCATGCATTAGTTCTCCAACTTTTCTCCCTGTCTCACGTAAGTAGCCATACATGCTAGGTAAAGAGTGGGGCATTGGAAGTCCTGAAGCTATTGCCATTCTGTCAAAAGAAAGACGACAAGAAACCCCTCCACAGACCACAACAAGTGGGTCTGAATTTCCACCCAAGGTAAACTCCAAAACCTGATCACCACTACAAGATCTGAAATGTGTTGTCTCTGGTGTTGATAGTGTATGGCATCACTCCTAATAACAGACAAATCCTGAAACATTTAATCCTTAATGCACCTGCTACTCTAGGGCTAGATAGTCTGTAAGAAATACAGAAAGAGAACAATCTCTTGAAACATACTTAAGGCATCAGTTCAGTTTTATTTTCAGTTCTATGCTTTCTGTAGTTGTCTAGTCTCAGTGAGGGGCGTATCATTGGTATTACCAGGTTGTTCTGGAATTTATAAACCTGGTAAAACACATAGCTACATAGGTGAACAATGAGGGAAATAAGAGAGGAGGGAAAGTTCAATACCAGTTTCCTGTTTCCAGATGGGTTAGTTTTTTTTTAGAACTCTTAGCTCAGTATGGATGTTTTTCTGTAACCTTGACTTGGTGTCTTGGTTGTATTAGAGTTAAAACGGTAATAGAATACACAATTAGGTAACTAAAACAGTTAAGGAAAACTAAGATATAGATTAGGTAACCGAAGCAAATTAACAGAAGGAACCATAAGCTATCAGTTTCTGTTCTGTAAAAAAAAAGAGGACTATTATCAGGGTTGTGGTCTGTGTTACCTTGGGGCTGTGAGGCACCTAAAACTTGAGCATACACCAGACTACGAGAGTTAGTAACTTAGGAAGAGGTTGGAGGCCATGTTAATCATCGGGGAAGAAAAACAACAGTAGGTAAATGCAACAGCTCACATCTGGTGGTTTGTCTCTTCTTCCAGTTTCTGTTCTCGATTTCTTTTCCTTACTGGTGAGGAGCATTATCAGTAGTGTTACTTGTTGTCTTGAGCTGTCTGAAGTTTAAAGGAAAAAAAAAACAAACATACTGAGAGGTTTAATAGAGTGGCTAAAATGAGTTTGGGAGAGTTTTGGAAGGCAGGCGTAAATGAACAGGAAAGAAAGAAACATAAAAAAAAAAAAGAATACCCACTTTGTGTTCCTGTTTTCTGTTTCTGTGTAACAGGTTTTATGGGGTAGTAGAAGTGATATAGTGTCTTAGTAGGAATACTGAACATTAGTTGAGAGGTAAACTAAGTTGGAAAATTCATTTGAGAATTTAGGAATCAATTAACTACTGACACAAGGGAGTAGAAAACAGATTCGAAACAGAAAAGAAAGACAAAGAGAAATATCAGTTTCCAGTTTTAAGTTATAGATTTGTGTTCAGTTCTATAGAAAATTTACTGAGTATTATTGTAGTAGTTTTGTGTCTAAAGAGGAGATTAAACATGTAACTGGGTAAGGAGCACATAGGGAGAGATTTGAAGGAAAGAAATAACATTTAAACAGAAAAGAATCAAGGAGAGGACATTGGTCTCATGGGTTTTCATTTTTAGTGTTTCTGATTTCCTTTTTGTATCTGTTATCTGTCAAATGAACTTCCAAGTTGTTATCGGCGTATTCTGGATTAACCTTGAGTCTAATACTTGAATAACACACAAGCCTGAGTGACTATAAGTTTGGGGAAACAAAAATAAACCAGTTGGGAGACTTGACATGGAGTTAAATGTAACAGATCTTGTGTTTCAGTTTCTGTAGCATGGTCTCTGTATAACAGGGTTACTGAACTAGTAAGAGTATTATGAGGGCTCAGGCGTGAGTTCAAAAACGCTAGTAAAGAGTTGAACTAAGTTGGCAAAGTTAGTTGAGACATCTGTTGAACTAAAGAATGACAAGAAACAAGAAGAAATATCTAGGTTTGTAGTTTCAGTTTTTCACTGGTATTGCAGGTTCTGTATAACTGTGTTACTAAGGTGTTATAAGGGTGATTCTAGCTTAATAATGAACTCAAATAATAGCTAATGAATATAACTAGAATTCCAAAGCATGTGGGGAAAGTTGCACATCAATTACTACATTAAAAATGAAGTTAGTTAAGGTATTACAAAGGGCTTACGTTTCAGATTTTGAAACTTTTGGATTTCTGTATAAATGGGTTCTAGGGGTATTCTATGATCTATGTTATCATTATACAAGGGTTAAAATATTACTCACCTATTTATCTAAGGAGGGAATACACATTAGACATGTTATAGCTATGTTATATAAACTTGTTACTTAACTAGCGCTTAAAATACTTTAAAACATTAACTAAGGAAAAAGGACTTAGTTAACGTATAAAACAAGTTGTGAGTGTCCTAGGAGTAAGACAAGCCTAGGATGAATGTATGTGAAGTTCTAGGACTTAATGTAAACTAAGCATCTAACAATATACCTAGGGAATAACATACGATATAAGGTGTCATCACATAAAATAATAAACTGACACATTGTTTTAATAAACGCTAGGGCCGTAGCGACCCCCGACCAGGACTCCGAGGGTGAGACAACTCGTACTATCGAATAAGGTATGGACATGTGTGGTTCGTATGTTGCCGTGTTACACGGCTTGTGTGTTGTGTGCTCTGTGTGAAAAAGACTATAAGATTAAAGCATGAAACTGGATTGCTTGCTTATCGTGTTTTATGATTGCTATATCATTATTGTATGTTATTTGCGCGCACACAGTAGTTTAGTCCCTTCTCGTTTATGGAATTCGAGATGAGATAATGTGAACTATGAAAACAAAGAAAATTCTATTAAGGGGAACTCCTCCCTAACCATGGAGGACGTACCATGACACCCACTATGGTGTCCATTCATTTATGAGAATAAAGAGTAAATATCAATTGGAGGAACATGAAGATAACCCGGGAAGACAACATCTCGGGCCGCGCGGTATTGAATATATTTGGGAGTTGGTATCTGCATCAGATCCTTCGACCGACTATTGTGGAGCACATCTTGGGGTCTAAAGATGACCCCTCTTTCTCGACTAACGACGCCGGGATTGGAAGATTGGCAATTTGGGAAGCATGACCTGGGGTCTAGAGACGACCCCTCTTTCTCGACTTGACGTCGGGATTGGAGGATCAGCTAATTGGAGAGCATAACCTGGGGTCTAAAGATGACCCCTCTTTCTTGACGTACGACGCCGGGAATGGAGGTATGAACTATGGAGGAGACGTCCTCTAACGTGCAGTAATAAGAGAACTCATAATTAATCCATAAAGGAGTAAGAAAAGATAAGCATCTATACTATATGGTCACGAGAACTAACCCACATCCCCAGACCTGGTGCAAGAAGGAGAAAGAGAAGTACACATGATGTAGACAAAGGAAAAAGAAATGAAAACACTCCACGTTGAATGATCCCACTGTGAGGATCATCACTATTCAAATTCTCTCATAAGCTCGACTTGTTTTACAATGCTTGTAGTGCTTGTTGTTAACTATATGCCTAATATGTTGGGTGTTGCTATGTTGATATTGTATGTTGGGTGTTGCTATGTTGATGTTGTATATTGGGTGTTGCTATGTTAATGTTGTATGTTGGATGTTATTGGTTTACTATCGCATGCAAATTGGACTTAATCATATTCGACCAAGTAGACGTGTGGCCCGGTAACATGCGGGCTACACACGTTCATACTCAGTATAGTTTGCTGAGTCCTTTATTTTTACAGGTATGAAACAGGAAGCAGGCGGAGAGTAGGCAGGGTGACTACCTTAGGGGTAGTCCACGTGGGCAGGATTTTGGGTAGTATGTTTTAATGTATGGGTTGAGATTATGTATCACTAGACCTTTGTTGTATGATTCGGATTGTGTTATTTAAGCAAGACTTGTGATGTAGACTCTCGGTACTCGGTTGTAATTTCAGTTTGTACTTGGACTTGATTATGGTTTAAATTCCAGTCGTTCAGACCGCAGCTTAGTGTTGATAGTGTTGTTCTGTCAACCACGTGGGTGGTTGGCGTCTGTGACACCCGGTTCGGGGGTGTTACAGAAAGTGGTATCAGAGTGTAGTTGCGCTCTGATGACTGGAATAAAGGAGTACCAAGAATAGGAAAACCTAAATTTGGGAAACGGGGTTAAGGGTTAGTAATGTGAGGCATGATTTTACCGAATTGAACCGCCAGCAAGAGCGATAATAACTTGCAGTAAGTTCTTGCGAATGTTCTAAGCTAACAACGACCCTTTCCGATTCTGGACTGACGATGTCGAGGACGAGGTCGTGGCCATAGGAGCATGATAGCATTGCTGCAGGGAAGACCATAGCTGATATAGCAGCAGCCCTAGTTCACATGGGTTTCCAGCCAGAGCCCGCACCACCACCGCCACCACCACCTCACCCACCTGAGAGACGAACTGGGTGAAGAGCTTAGCAGACCTTCGACCAGCGGTTCCGAGGAGAGACAGACCTGACCTACCTAGAGAACTACATCAGCCTCTTAGAGACCGCCTTCGACACTTTAAATGTTCCGGCTGAGGCTAAGGTCAGACTCGCAGCCTATTACCTATGAGAGTCAGCGAGCGATTGGTGGAAGCTTGTGAAGGATGCTCATCTAGCCGACCCCACATTTGGATGGGATGCTTACACTGCGTTGCTGAGGGCTAAGTACTACCCCGCCCACCTCCGGACCAAGAAGCGAATTGAGCTAGACACCTTGAGGCAGACCGAGGGGATGACCGTAGACAGATACTACTCGGCGTTCACTGCTCTACTTCGTGTACTTCCAGGCTTGGGATATTCTGATGAGATCTTAGTGGAGCGTTTCTATGGTGGACTGAATCACCGCATCAGATATGGCATGGGGCCCAGTCGTTACGCCACGATCCAGGTTGAACTTGAACTATGAATTTGTATTAAATGTTATATTGTGAAGAGTTTACTAAACCCTATTTTGCACAGGACTACTATCATGCAGCGTCCCAGGTCGAGATCACCGTCCAGATGCGGGATGAGGAATTCTCTAGGAAAAGGAAGGTGAAGGACGGTGACTCAGAGGACCGCACACAGAAGGGCGTGAGAAGGGACAGGTACTACCCGACCAGGAAGCGAGCGAAATACCAGGGGAATAAGCCTACAGAGAGACTTCAGCTGAGCCACCCGGCTACGGCGAATAAGCCATTCCGCTCATACCCACCCAGGGGTTAAATGAAACAAACTCTAGCACTTAAATGTCTTTACAGTTATTATGACTTGTTGTTGACTAACCAAGTAACCTGTTTAGGGACTGGAGCCGGTCCGAGCAAGTGGACCGAGCGCCGATATATCTGTAGACAATGCTCGAAGAACCACCCCGGGGTTGACTGTCAGGGCAACCAGATAGAGTGATTTTACTGCAAGAAGAGCGGGCACAGGGCTTTTGAGTGCTTCGCGAATCCCCGGAGCAAGAATTACAGGCCCGGCTATGGTGCGAGAGGTGACCAGAGATCGGGACCCGGAGGCCAGTGTGGAGCCCAGCACACCCAGCCTACGCATGGAGCGGGATCCCGAGACTCCCAGAAGGCATCTACCTCGAGGCTAGGGAATGCGGTGTTGCACATCATGGACCGCACCGAGGGACCAGACTCACCCATAACTGCAGGTAAACCTTGAAACCCTAGATGTTTGAAAAGCATGTCTAAACTCTTGTATGCCTAGCTGTATGACCCTGCATGAAATTTACTAAACTAATAGTACCACTAAAGAACTAGACTACCCTTAAATGCAGTAGAAACCTTTGACATGTGCTTCCCAATAAATCCAAACCTCGAACTTGACGGGTACAGCCTTGAGAACCCTTACTACCCAAGTGAAAACTGTCAAGTGATCCAGCCCGGGATGATTCTACTACCAGGATACCTGACACCTGAAGCCCAAGTAGCCATTATTCGAAGATGTCGTAAGTTTGGTGTGGGACCAGGCGGGTTCTACACACCGACATACCCCGGAAGAAAGATGATGAAACTCAGAATGATGTGCCTAGGTAAGATTTGGAACCCATATACGAAGAGCTATCCCACCGACGGAACACCTGCACCACCAATTCCCGAGGACTTTCTATCCCTAATTACGGCAACCTTACGCGTTGCACAGCAACGTGAAGTACAACCAGTACCCGACCTACAAGCCGACATCTGCATCATCAACTTCTACGAGAGGGAAGGCCGACTTGGATTACACCAAGATAAGGACGAGACGCAGGAGACCCTAGACCAGGGGATACCCATAGTGTCTGTGTCCATCGGAGATGATGCTGAATTCCGCTATGGTGAAGAAAAGAGGATTGACCGAGCAATGAAGATCTGGCTAAAATCCGGTGACGTGTTGATCATGGGCAGACCATCGAGAATGTTATACCACTGGGTTAAGAGAATCAAGCCGAACACAGCACCCTCAACCGTGATAAACGCTACCCATATGAAGCCTGGATGACTAAACCTAACCTTTAGAAAATATTGAGCCATGTATCGTTTGCATTAAGTTGTGTAATGGAAATGAACATGTAATGTTGGAATGATGAATAAAGAAAGGTTTATTATCTATGACTCTTCTCGTACCATCACTAATAATACTTGTAAACATTATTTGTGGGAATAGGTGTTGAACCCTGGAGAGAGGGTACTCTGAGCATACTCACACAGGCTCAGGCCGGCGACAGCGGCCACATTATCACTGGTACCTTCCCGGTGAATGGAGTCCCAGCCTCAGTATTATTTGACTCTGAAGCCTCACACACTTTTGTATCCCTGACGTTAGCCGAGCGGTTGCACCTCGAGCCCGTGGAGTTGGAAGACTTCAGTGTGACATTACCTTCTAAAGAACGAGTTCGTTGTACCCGGTATTTCCGCGGAGCCACCATCAGAATCCGAGAGGAGGATTTTCCGTTGGACCTGATAGAGTTCAGAGGCCTGGATTTTGACGTCATCATGGGTATGAATTGGTTGGAGAAACACCGAGGTCGTATATTGTTTGCCGAGCATAGGTTACTACTAAAGAGCCCGTCCGGTGTTACTGTATCTTACCGCCAACACCCCCGACAACCGTCTGTGAAAGTCATTTCAGCCATGACCATGGCCAAGGAGATTCAGAAGCAGCAGGAGGTGTACCTCTGTTATGTACAGGACAACCAGCAAGACCCGGAGTTTAACCCTGATGTACCGGTGGTTGGGGAGTTTCCAGACCTCTTCCCTAAGGAGCTTCCCGGTATGCCACCACCCCGAGAGGTCGAGTTC
Organism: Limonium bicolor; assembly: GCA_023374045.1. NCBI lineage: Eukaryota > Viridiplantae > Streptophyta > Magnoliopsida > Caryophyllales > Plumbaginaceae > Limonium > Limonium bicolor. The sequence continues at coordinate 112,247,768 of CM041777.1, read as the reverse complement.
ACTATTGACTTAGTACCCGGGACAGGACCTATTGCCAAAGCCCCGTACAGAATGGCCCCGGCAGAGATGGCGGAGTTGAAGGAGCAATTGAAGGAGTTGGTGGATAAGGGATTCATACGCCCGAGCGTATCCCCTTGGGGCGCACCCGTACTGTTTGTCAAAAAGAAAGACGGCAGCCTCCGGCTATGCATTGATTATCGTGAGCTGAATGCAGTGACAGTGAAGAACCGCTACCCTTTGCCACACATAGATGATCTGTTTGATCAGCTCAGAGGAGCGACAGTATTTTCGAAGATCGACCTCAGATCAGGATACCATCAGATCCCAGTGAAGGAGAGCGACATCGAAAAGACCGCATTCAGGACCCGATACGGCCACTATGAATTCACCGTTAGGCCGTTTGGACTGACTAATGCCCCAGTAAAATTTATGGACTTGATGCACCGAGTCTTCAGAGAACAGTTGGACAAGACAGTCGTGGTGTTTATTGATGATATACTGGTATATTCGGGAACCAAGGAAGAGCATCAGCACCATCTCAGACAGGTACTCGAGATTCTCAGAACCAACCAGTTGTACGCCAAATTCTCTAAGTGTGAATTCTGGTTAGATCAGGTAGCATTTCTTGGGCATATTATTTCTGTTGCCGGGATAGCAGTAGATCCGGCTAAAGTGGAGGCAGTACGTACATGGCCGAGACCGAAGTCTGTGACAGATATACGAAGTTTCCTTGGTCTAGCAGGCTACTACCGACGGTTTGTTAAGGACTTCTCCCGCATCGCAAAACCTATGACAAACCTCATCAAGAAAGACACCCCTTTCACATGGACAGGAGACTGTGAGGCAGCATTTCAGAAGTTGAAAGACGCATTGACCTCAGCCCTCATCCTCACGATTCCCGAAGGTACTGATGGATATGAAGTCTACTGTGATGCATCCGGTATGGGTATGGGATGTGTCCTCATGCAGCATGGGAAAGTTGTCGCCTATGCCTCCCGTCAGCTGAAAAAGCACGAAGAGCACTACCCCACACATGATCTTGAGCTTGGAGCAGTCGTGTTTGCACTCAAAATTTGGCGTGATTACCTTTATGGTTCACAGATCACCATCTACTCCGATCACAAAAGCTTAAAGTATGTGTTCACCCAAAAAGAACTAAATATGAGACAGCGCAGATGGATGGAGTTCCTCAAGGATTATGATATCAACCTTCAGTATAAGGAGGGAAAAGCCAATGTAGTTGCCGATGCACTTAGCCGCAGAGCTCACACATTGCATACACTCATAGCAGGCACCAGCCTAGTTGAAGAAGTGTGTAATGCTCAGCAGAACGACAGAGTAATGGCTGATATTAGACGGAAGTTAGTCGATGGCACATTAGATAAGAAGAAATATGACTACCAGCTTCATGAGGATGGCCTGATTCGTGTGAATGGCAGACTATGTATTCCCCACGAGAGCGTAGAGCTCAAGGAGCGCATCATGAGAGACTCTCATTCTTCTACTACTTCTATTCACCCTGGAGCTTCAAAAATGTACAAAGACATGAAGTGATACTTTTGGTGGGTTGGCATGAAGAACGACGTCTTGAACTTCGTTATCAGATGCCTCACCTGTCAGAAAATAAAATTTGAACACCGAAAACCTAGAGGCACAGTGCAGCCAATGCCTATCCCAGAGTGGAAATTCGATGATCTATCGATGGATTTTGTAGTTGGACTGCCACCGACCCGAGGAGGATTGAATATGATATGGGTAATTGTCGATCGCCTTACCAAGGTAGCAAGATTCATTCCAATGAAGGACACATGGAAGGTGTCGAAATTAGCTGAGCTTTTTGATAAGGAGATTTTAAGACACCATGGAGTGCCAAAGACCATAGTGTCGGATAGGGACACGAGATTCCTTTCGAGATATTGGAGGGCTTCACGAGAAGCGTTAGGCACCGAGCTGAAGCTTAGCACTGCTTTTCACCCGCAGACCGACGGTCAGACAGAGAGAACCCACTGGTGGAACACGAGCCTTTAATTACGGTCCAAAACCGTGTATAATTACGGTTCTGGACCGTAATCTACGCGGGCGTCAATAAAGATGGCGACGTCTTTAATTACGGTTTAAAACCGTAATTAAAGACCCTTTTCTGTCCCGCGTGTCATTGACTTTAGATTACGGTTTTACCAATAACCGTAATGTAAAGTGTACACTTTAGATGACGGTTTTGACAATAACCGTAATGTAAAGTCTTTTGGCGCGCGCGCCCAAAGGACTTTAGATTACGGTTATTGTTAAAACCGTCATCTAAAGCGTAATTTTTTTTATTGTTTTTTTTCAAATCTACACAATTGCAACAGAGCCAGAATTATAACAGATAAGCAACAGAGGGCATCAGACCAACAAATGTGCAGAAACTGCACAATTGAACCACCTGAATCAAATACCAACAACACAAATTCATTCTCTGCGCACAATTGCAACAGAGATAACATCTAATATACACCAGATCGAAAATCTGTTACAGCTGAATCTGTTACAGCAACAAAAAATATTCAATACAGCAGAATCTGTTACAGCAGCTAGTAATTCATTACAAAAAATATTCAATACAGCAGCTAGAATCTGTTACAGCAGCTAGCAATTCATTACAAAAAATATTCAATACAGCAGCTAGAATCTGTTACAGCAGCAGCAACCAGCAGAATCAGAGGGCTACAAAGGTAGCAGTGTAACCTATACATGGTAGATACAGCTAGGATGACTCCCAGCAAGAAATAGCATAAAACAGAAGCGTAAAACAGTACAAAAACGGTGCAGAAAACTGTGAAAAACAAAATCCATCATAGCAGCATCAGAGCTAGCTAGTCTACCACTCCATTCTCATAAACATGGCTGACATGCTCTCTCTGACATGCAACAAGTCGTTTGGACTGTAAGTCGAGAATCTGGCAAATGCTCTTTAATCTGCAACAAGAAAAGGAATGGAACACATAATGAGATTAAGATAAAGACACAAAAAATCTGCCGAAAGAATTAAATACAAGACACGTTCGTATTACCTTGTCTTTATCATTCTTAAAACTTGGGAAGTACCCGCAGAACTCGTACATATACCGCATCACGTAGTACCCGCAACTCTAGAATCCTTTTGGGTAGGGCACTAAATCACCAAAATTCACAAATGTAAAACAATTGTACAAAGATAATAGCAGCACGAATGAAATACATGAATTACCAAACCTTGATGTAATCGACGGTCAAATCACCAAACTCTCCCTGAGGGGTTTTTTTGTAACAACTGTTACATATATTAACAAAAGCGTTTAGCAAAATGAACAAGTACATTAATTTTGGTTCAAAAAACTTACAAACAATTAAATAGTAATAAAACTTACTCTTTGATTAAGTCTTCAGTGTTGAATTCTGTCCACTGCCCTAGTGGATCTAGAACGAGCAGAGTAGCGGTGGCAGCGCAGAATATAAACAAAGCCCAGTGGTGGCTACAATGTCAAATACAAAATGAAATGAGAAATGAAGGTAAAAAAGTTAGCTAATTAGTATGTAATTTTATATCAGAACTCACGTTTGGTGATACGGCATTAGAATGAATAATTTATTCTGTTGATCAACAACATTGAAGCAATGAATCATGTATTACAAAACCTCCCCGGGTCCCTAGTGACTGAGTCGTACGATAAACGCTCCGGGCACACCGCAGTAATGGAGGTCATGTCCTTCTCAGCACATCTCTCAAGCAGACCTCTATTATATCACATGTACTATAAAAAGTTAGCCAATGCAACTTCATAGATACTTATTCTATATGTTTTTACAGTATGAGGAAAGAACACTTACTTTAGATAAGCTTGAATAATGTTAATGTTCAGATAATCTCCACACATCATCTCTCTGATGTCCTCAAAGTTGATTGCCGTGATCATATCTTCTTCGTAGTGAAACATCGACTTTGGAAGCGTCATCATGAAGTTGTTAGTTTGAGATGACTTCAAATGATCTTGTCGTAGAGATTCATCTGCGGCCCCCAAAACATTAACAAGTTTTTGTGGCAGTTGAGCTTATTTTTAGGCGCCTCAGAAGTCCTGGTGCGACCCCGGACGGGCGCTGGATTCTTACCTTTCGCACCCCGACTCACTGGATTCTTACCCTTCACACACAAACAGTAAAGCATAATGTAAAGATAATTACTAATTGATTATTATAGTAACATTAAACATTTCTAGAACATACCCTTCTACAGGATTCGCCGGCGCGCTGATCTCTTCTTCTCTGGGCCGGGATACGCGGCGAGGAAGCTCAGGGATCTCAGGATTCGCCGGCGCGCTGGTCTCTTCTAGTCTGGGCCGGGTTACGCGGCGAGGAAGCTCAGGGATCTATAATAGATTAGTGACACTTAATGCTAAATAATGCATTTTATTAGATACTAAATGGTTGTCAAACAGTCTTACCTCATCGGTGACAACAATATAACATGCTGGCCAGGGCAATATGTCTCCCTTCGCTTCGATCAGCGTGCATTTGTTGTCAAACGCCATCGGAAGGTATGCATGCTCAAATCCATCAACTATCAGGTCCAAGGTCACACGCGCGTAGAATGGGGGTAGACGTACGAAACTGATGAGCGTGAGTGGACCTGATGGCAACACCGTCCCGTAGGCCGCATCTACAGGGTGCCCTCTAATGGTATTTGGAGACGACATTTTTTTTGCTCCTTTAATAAACAGAGATAATACGTGAAATAAATAAGTGAGTCCAATCTAATACTATTTAAATGACTTTATTTTAGGAGAAAATAGTTAAACAAAGTTAACCTGGATGTTGGCAAACGGGTACGGGTCAGCGGTCGGAGCACAACTAGACGAGGAAGACAGTCGAGGAGGATCTAGCTGCTGCTGCTGAGTAGTCGCATGTGCAATCGATTCAACGCTTCCTGCAGCCTCTCCTCGAAGCCCGGCGCTCAGCAGCCTGTTTCTCGTCATTAGCTTGGCGCTCAGCAGCGAACTTACGCTCTACCATCGCCTCGACTTCAGCAGCACTCATCTGACCCTTCCTAGCAGATGGCGGGAATACGTGCTTCTGACGTACTTCTCCCCCAAATCCTCTAACACGCCCCGGGTGATCCTTCTTCCCAAGTATTTGATTGAGAGCGTCGTCTTGAGAAGGAGGAGCGTGTATCTACTTTCCTCTCTGTGCCGCTTCATACTGTCCAATTTCAAAGAAGTTAACACTAAATTTAAGATCAACAAACACTTGAGTATATAAGTAAATTATTTAACAGCTACTTTCAAATACTTACAATTTGGTTAGCCAGTTGTTCCATCGCAGCATTAGGAAATATCCTCTGACCTTCGCTGGTCGTTTTCTGGCGTCCCAGTATGTACATCTGCACCCTCCTCGCCTCAGAGACATCCTCGATCGGGCATTCACTTCCATCCTCGTTCCGTGTCAGCAAACCAGCTTCTTTCCACATCGAGGCTGCCCACATATCCCCTTCGTCCCATGGTGTGGGGGTAGAGATTAGCTTCACGGTTTTGCCGTGCTTGTTCTTGTATTGCTGTTAAGAAAGTACAACAAAATTAATTAGAAAATCAGGGATAAAGCATTATGAGCATTAATTAAGAAAAGAGTACACACAAACATACCCTGAACTCGGGGGTGGCGTGCCGCTCAACGAACTCCTTCCACTCCTCTTCAGTGATCATGCCATTGTACACAACATACGGCGGAGGCTCACGTGGGGGCACCCTGTTGATCCAATGCTCAACCAAGTAGTGGCGGAATGATTTAGCTTTGCCGGACACCAAAGAAAGAACGGTCTTCTTCACTTCTTCTGGGATCTTGTACGTTCTTGCACCTTCTTCCAGATGGTCTCCTTACTTCTTCGGGACTTGTTTCCATGTGTGGTTGATGCAGCAATGTGATCTGGCCAGAGTCCCTAGCATACTACGAACTCTGACCTGCTGCCCCCACATACCTCCCATACTGTCCCACAGAAGACTAATCTCATCCTTTTCTAGTTTCAACCCACGGGTCGGACCTCTACCTCTGGGTCTCTGAGTAGCACTCGTAGAAGGTGCACTCATGGAAGGGCCAACAGCAGCATCAGCGGCAGATGTAGATGGGCAACAGTAGCAGCGGCAGATGTGATGGGCAACAGCAGCAGCGCAGATGTAGTGGGAGCAGTAGAAGGACCGGTACCATTTGCTGCTCATTTTCCTCACGACAAAAAAATCGAACTCTTCATCAGCCATGTCCGATCAGCCATGCCTGCAAGGATTGAAATACAATTTGAATTAAATTAAGCATTTCATAATGGTCATATACACAAGAAATAAAAGAGTTAATTTCATATAAATTTTTATAGTAATAACTTACATACACCATTATCTCTCAACCCACATTCCCTCGTTATGGTCTGATCGTATATACTCACGATGACCTGTGACCTCAGCCTCTTCCAATGAAATAGGAACAGTTGGAGGTTCATCTTCTGCATCATACTCATCCTCATCAACCACACCATCCACACCAACTATTCCTCTTCTCCCTTTAAGCACAACAGACCATCTAGGATTACAGGGATCAGTTACATAAAATATCTGCTTAACCTTCGTCCCAACAACGAATGGCTCAACCGTGGGAGTAGCTCTAGACAGATCAACCAGTTTCATACCATGCTCCTCCTCACGGTAGCCATGATTGTTGTTAACCCAGTTACAGCGGAAAACACACATTTCGTAGCTGTTGTAGTCCAATACCCAGATGTCTTGTATAACACCGAAATATGATTGTTGTACTGAGACTGGACTATGACCCACGACACCGATGTCATATAAGTTTTGATAAGCTTCAAGCTCTACACCACTGTTTTGATTCGTTGACTTCTGATCCTGACGTTCTGTGAAAAAGGTGAATCCGTTGACATCGTACCCCTCATAAGAAATTACATCCAGATTTGGTCCAAATGCAACTACTTTAATCAGTTCAGGCACATTCGTGGACTGATCGGACAACACTCTGTCTTTGAACCATCGGACAAATGTCCTATTCTGCTCATTTTGTAGTCTAACGTCACTCATGTTTGGATATTGTGATCTTAAAACACACAAGTGTTCATCAAAGTATGGTTCAACATCTTCAAGATGACTTAGCACAACTAAATGAGCTTTGTTAAGAGTGTCTATGTCAATTCTTTTCAGTTTCCTTCCAACCGTGCCAACACCCTTCAATCTGCCCTCGTGTCTAGAACGTGGAAGTCCAATGGTATCGACACCTTCTAGGTAATTGGTGCAGAAGTCTACAACTTCCTCTGTGATAGTGCCCTCTATAATACTACCCTCTGGGTGACGACGGTTCTTCATTTTCTTCTTCAGGACACCCATGTACCTTTCGAACGGATACATGTAGCGAAGGTACAAAGGACCACACATCAGAATCTCTCTTACAAGATGCACGAGGAGATGTATCATTATGTCGAAGAACGATGGAGGAAAATACATCTCCAGCTGGCACATTGTCACAATAAGATCCTTTTGTAATTTAGACAGAGTGTCCACATCAAGAACCTTAGACGAAATGGATTTGAGGAAGACACTGACGTTTGTGATTGTGTGTCTGACAGCATCCGGCAAGATCCCACGTAGTGCAATTGACAAAAATTCTTGAAGTAGGACATGATAATCGTGAGATTTCATTCCTACTAATTTGAAATCTGTCATGGACACTAGGTTTCTTATGTTTGAGGAGTAACCTGATGGCACCTTGATGTTGTAAAGGGTACTGCATAGACTATGTTTCTCTTCTTTAGACAGAGTGTGACAGGCAGGAGGCAAGAATGTGCGTTTTCCACGTTCTTGCGGGCCAAGCTCTATGCGTATGCCCAACTCAATTAAATCTTTTCTTCCTTTCAAAGGATCATTTGTCTTTCCTTTTATGTTCAAAAGGGTGCTAGTGATACTTTCACCCACGTTCTTCTCGACATGCATCCCATCGATACAATGTCTAACCTCCAGATGCTACCAGTACTTTAGTTCCTAAAATAATGATTTCTTTTTCCAGACACTTTTTTCACCACTTTTGGTTGGCGGCCCGAAGTTGTTCACAATATTATCCAACTTTTTGTAAATCTCTATACCTGTCAAAGGCTGGCGCGCCACGCTATGATCAGTTTTCCCATCGAACTCTTTCGCCATCTTTCGATACTTATGTCCTTTTGGAAGCATTTTTTGGTGACCCATATACACGGTTTTGCCACTATGTTTCAAGCGAATGCTACAAGTGTTTTCACCACAAATCGGACACGCCAACGCCCCCTTGATTGAATAGCCTGAAAGATTACCATAGGCGGAGAAATCATTGATTGTGCAGTACAACATAGCACGCAAATTGAAGTCCTCTTTATTGAATGAGTCGTAAACCATAGCCCCTTCATTCCACAAGAGTTGTAGATCCTCTATCAAAGGTTGTAGGAATACATCAATTTTGTTGCCCGGTTGCTTTGGACCCAATATTAACAAAGACAACAAGATGTGTCTTGGTTTCATGCATAACCACGGAGGTAGATTGTAAATAACCAAAAGCACAGGCCAGGTACTGTGTATGCTACTCAAAGTACCGTAAGGGTTCATCCCATCCGTGCACAAGCCTAGCCTTAGGTTTCTCGGTTCGTTACCAAACTCAGGAAATCTTACGTCTATGTTTCTCCACTGTGGTGCATCAGCGGGATGTCTCAATCTGCCATCCTTTTTCCTGTGAACTGAATGCCACCGAAGATTCTCTGCGTCTTTCTCAATGGAGAACAAACGTCTGAACCTTGGAATGATGGGCAGGTACCACAGTACCTTAGCTGGTGAACCTTTCTTACTACCGCTGATGTGAGTTTGTTGTTTCTTATACCGTGACGCTCCACATGCTGAACAGCTTTCAGCAAATTCATCCGATTTCCAAAACAGCATGCAACCATTTGGACAAGCATGAATTTTCTAGTACCCCATACCCATTGGGTACATCAGTTTTTTGGCTGAGTACGTAGTCGTTGGTAAAACGTTGTCCACCGGAAGAACGTATTTCAATAGTTCCAGGAGGTCAGTGAAACTTACGTCGCTCCAGCCATGTTTCGCTTTCAAGTTGAATAGCTTGAGGACGACACTCAACTTGCTTAACTTTGTAGGGTCACACCCGGGGTACTACGGTGTTTTGGATGAATCCAACAAATTTTCATACTTGTCTGGCGTGTTAGAGTAATGTTGTTCCACATCTTCGAGCATAGTCTCAATGTCATCATCCCAGAAATCTGGCTCAACGTTCGCTGTAATGTCTTCTGGATCACCAACAACTGTATCATCTCCAAGTTCTGTTTCTGTGTTTGCCTGACCATTATCCCCTTCGTTAGGCTTAATAACATCGAACACACTCTGACCATGCCATCGGATTATGTCTTGAAAATCTTTTGTAAAACCGCGGCGGATCAGATGTTCCTTAATTATTTCAATGCCGCGGTATCTCAGATTGTTTTGGCAGTCGATACACGGACAAAATATGTATCCCTTGTCTGTAGGTTTCAGATTGTTCGCCAACACCGTGCATAACTTATCAACTCCTTCTAAAAACTTGTCGTCCAAATTTCCGCTGTAAATCCACGAACGTTCCATCTCCTTCTAGCTATTTATATGAAGGCAGCCATTTCATACCGTCACCCGTGGCAGAGTCTTTACACTTTTGTATCTTATCAACCTAAATCCATCCATGAGTATTAAATCCCACCGGTGAACGTGTTTTTAATATGTAATTTATTGAAAATTTCGGCAGCATCTCCCTACAGTTCTTCAAATGCACGATATTATGATATTAATCAATAATATATGCATTTGAAGAACAATAAAGAGATACTGCTGAAATAATCAATAAAGTACAATTAAAAACACATTCACACCCTAGGTGTGAGATTTAACAATCATGGACAGTCCCGACAGGGACTGCCGAAGATATACCTCTATTAGGTATATCTTGGGCGGATAACTATGTTTGGTAGTTTGTCAAATATTATATGTATATATGTAAATCTTACCTCTGGTAGACGATTAGCCGATGCTAAGACGGTTGAGGTCGGAAGCCAAAATAAAGTCGTAGTCCTGATGCATAAATGAAAAACGACAACATTAGAATTCATCAAAAAATCAAGGTTAAATGCTAGCTAAACCGCGGAAAAAAATCGACAGCATCTCCCCTATAATTCTAACGTCTCCAAATCAGTTTTATCAAAGTCAAATTCGCACGCACCATCTAGAACTGGTAACATACATAAACTTATCTTATTCTACTGTAAATGAAGTTTATTTATGACCTTCTCTACAGTACTTCAGATTGAAGGACTGAAACTAGTCATTCTAGAACCATTAAAATACCGAAACTCATCTTATTCTTTCTGGTGGTTATAACAATAGCATTGTTGATTCCTGTCACAGATTATGAATCAAACAAAGAGCATCTGGCATAGCAGATTGAGCAGTTGAAAATGAGCTATTTTCAGGAATCGGTAATATACTTGAACTTACTTTCTTTCCTGTGGCAGTTTTAAGTAGTAGCATTTTTAAAACTACACTATTATGTATTAATTGTAATACTAAATGCTAAGAATAAATAAATACAGCAGTTTACAGTTTGGTTTGCAAAATTGCCGTTACTAAGCACCGAAGCGGGCAAGTAGTGTAGAAATCAGCCCATGAACTAGGTTGCAATTAACTGTGAATCTGGGCACAAATATATGAACAAGGTTAGAAAATTTGCCATTACACTCTCAGGATTCGATACAAACGAGGTTAGAACTTGCAATCGAAATGCATGTATATGAACAAAGTTAGAAAAAAACGACAATCAATGGATCGCATACCCAATACGCGATAGAGACGTCGACGGTGAGACCAGTGGTAGATGGGTGGTGACCGGCGGCGATGGGAGTGAGAAAGGTGGTGGGAGCGACGATGGCGATGGCCGTTAGCAAGGTGATGGGAGAGAGGAGGCGATTTCAGTGAGGAAGATAGCGCGAAAGAGAAGAAGAGTTACTGTAAGTACAATGTGTAGAGTAAACAGGCAAATGTTGTAGTTAAAAGGACTTTAGATTACGGTTTACATGAAAACCGTAATCTAAAGTCACACTTTAAATGACGGTTCCTAAAGAACCGTATTCTAAAGTGTAACGAAATTAAAAAAATAGCGCAAAAATTATTTGGCCTATGCTGGGTTTCGAACTCAAGATCGATGGTGTTGACTCATGTACCCACGGCCATTAAGCCATGAGTCTTATTCGATCAAACATATGTAACACATTAATATAAAGTTATTTTTAATCTAAAATACACTGATAAAACGATGTCGTTAACTGTAATTTAGATTACGCGCGGCGTGGAAAAAATCAAATAACACGGGAAATATTTGGCGTCAGGTCAAAACGACGTCGTTGATCATCAGTCGGAGGTAGGCGCGCCTTTTTTAGGACGGACTTTAGCTGACGGTTATTAGTAAAACCGTAATCTAAAGTCCGTTGACCGTAAAGCGCGCGTCAACACGGGACTTAGATTACGGTTTCACTAATAACCGTCATCTAAAGTCTGTCCTAAAAAAGGCACGCCTACCTCCGATCGATTATTGCTTACGGTTAATTCAATAAACGTCGTTAATTAACTCCGGCCTTCATATTAATTACGGTTTCTGTTAAAGCCGTGATTAAATCACTGTCATTAAAGGCTTCCGTTCCACCAGTGACCATCCAGACCCTAGAGGACATGCTTAGAGCATGTGCCTTGGACTTCCAGGGCAGTTGGTTGGATAAGTTGCACCTTATCGAGTTTGCATATAATAACAGTTATCACGCCTCAATCAAGATGCCACCCTTTCAGGCATTATATGGTAGACCTTGCCGTACGTCGCTGTGTTAGGATGATTCCAGTGAAGCTTTTATCATAGGCCCAGACTATTTGCAGCAGGTTCAGGCAGAGGTTCAGCAAATCAGAAAGAACATAAAGGCCGCACAGGATAGATAGAAAGCATATGCAGATAACAGACGTCGAGACCTGGAGTTCGCAGTTGGCGACCAGGCATTCTTGCAAGTATCGCCGATGAAAGGAATTTTCAGATTTGGGCAAAAAGGAAAGTTGAGCCCGAAGTTCGTAGGCCCCTACAGTATTAGGGAGCGTGTGGGCCCAGTTGCTTATCGACTTGATCTACCCTCAGAGTTGGGACGAGTTCATGATATATTCCACGTCTCTGAGCTAAACAAATACATGCCCGATCCCTCACATGTACTACAACCCGAGAGGCTAGTCCTAGAACCCACATTGTGATCAGTGGAGACACCTCTCAGAATTCTAGACACTAAGACCCGGGAGACCCGAAACAAGTCAATTAGACTAGTGAAGGTATTATGGTCAAACCAAGATGTAGAGGAAGCCACATGGGAGCTGGAAGATAAAATGAGAGATATGTACCCCCATCTTTTCACCGATACTTCGGTTTAGTATTGGGTACGAGGGCGTACCCCTCTTTTAAGGGGGGTAAGCGCGTTCCGTTTTGGATGTTTTGTGTGTATCACTGTATTGTAATTCTACAACCACACGTTGATGGTTGGTAGACTTGTGTGTGAAAATGTTATGTACGTATATGTACGCTTGGTATGAATGAATGTTGTGTGCCATGGTTTGCACCCTAGCATGTGGTATGCTCTTAGAATGATATTTTGTCTTGGCTCACTTTAGCATGTTTATGCACATTTCTAACTTCTTGGTCTACTATGAGAACTCGTGTGAAGCCACTAATGTGGCATGTTGCTTAGAAGCACTGAGAATTTTAATTATGAACTTAATCCTTTGGGTCTCGTAAGTGAATGCGGGACTGGATCCCTAAGATTACCAGGAGTGGAAATAAATTGAAGGAAGTAAGACTTCGGGACGAAGTCTCTTTTAAGGGGGGTAAGCTGAAATACCCCTGAACATTAAACGCATAAAATCATAACGCGTTTTATAATACGGACATAAAATAACGTACGAACAATTAAATCTAGTATATATATATGTACGAATACGGAAACACATGTACGTAACGTTACGATATTGTAACGTTGTAAATAAGTGACAATAACGTCGCATAACTTCGTAATAGAAAATATATAATAACACGATATAACATATAGTCGTACATATATTGTAACGTTGTAAATAAGTGACAATGTCGCCACATAACTTTGTAACAAAAGAAAATAATAATAATAATAAAAACACGATATAATATATAGTCTGGAAAATATAAGTTAAGGAAGTAAGACTTCGGGACGAAGTCTCTTTTAAGGGGGGTAAGCTGAAATACCCCTGAACATTAAACGCATAAAATCATAACGCGTTTTATAATACGGACATAAAATAACGTACGAACAATTAAATCTAGTATATATATATGTACGAATACGGAAACACATGTACGTAACGTTACGATATTGTAACGTTGTAAATAAGTGACAATAACGTCGCATAACTTCATTATAGAAAATATATAATAACACGATATAACATATAGTCGTACATATATTGTAACGTTGTAAATAAGTGACAATGTCGCCACATAACTTTGTAACAAAAGAATAATAATAATAATAATACACCGATATATATCAGTCATATATAAAAAATAAACTTGTGTATTGATTTTAAAAGAAAAGGGGAGAGCAAAGACGCTCCCGCTGAGGTTCGAACCCGAGACCTCCCGTACCTTCCCTGAATGTTTAACTGGTTGAGCTATGCTTGATTTTGGTAATGAAACCCGCGAATTAAAAATAGTATCAACTAACCGAGTAACTACAAAAAAAGAGGTGAAACAAACCCACATCTGTAGCACGTTCTTCCTCCTTCCTCGGTGTAACTACCGATTCGAACAAAAAAATGTGTAACCAGAGGAATCCAAATTCTATAACGGCAGGAGTTTGTTTATTCTAACGCCCATGCCCCTTGTAACTTGAGCAAATTCATTTCTTGTTCCCCTCCTAAATCTCTCGCCTCTCAGTCCCAATCCTCGGTAGTACGCTTGCATCAAAGGAAAATAATAACAACACCTACTCTACAGAAATTCCTCTCACGCCAGTCCCTAATCCCTGACCTCTAAACTATTCTCTGTATCATAGATTAGTGTAGACATGATAGAACATAAAACTAACACTGACAATGCCTGGTCTGCCCGACAATCTGTAATAGGAGAGAGTGGCCTTAATACCTGATAAATCGCTCAAAATCCCAACAGGAGCATCAAAGTCTGTGTTTTGCTCAAACACCCACACACCCACAGATTCCCTCCACTGCCTCTGTAATAGAAACTCCAAGCCTACTAAATCATGCTCCTATGTCGACTACTAATGCTAGGAAATCAATGAGGAGACAGCCACATAAACTCATCTGTTATGCCCATACTCCCTAGGAACTTAGAGCCATGAACAACGTGAGACTGGTTTCTGATCTTTACTGAAACTAAAAAAAACAAGAGTTTCTGCCCACTAACAACTGTCTCACGTGTGCTCTTCAGTTTCCTTCAACCCAACCTCTGATTAATACCCTTGCTTGGCTATCTCCACTCTTCCTTGCATGTTGTGCCAACAAGCACTCAGGTAAGCTTCTGTTGCTGCTCATGCGTGGAGATGAACCCAAGTTTTCATGGCACTTGAATTCCTTCTACTTTGTTGCTTCAGTTCGAAGAGACAGACTTCCACTCCTTTAAAGTTTGAAAATAAATCTCAAGAATTACTTGGTACAAATTGTTGCCTAAAGGTAATGTTTGGATAAATCTTAAGTCTAGAAAATTATTAAGCTAACAAGAACTAGTAGCGTATTAGAAAAGATCAACATCTGACCTTGTAAAACACATTAAAACTCTATGTTAACTTTAGAAAGAAAACACCTAAACCTAACACCTTACGGGAAGTGCCTGGTGCGACGAACGTCTAGGCTGAAAGTAGTGGGGGTGCACACCCACTTCTGGAAGTTTAGGGGCTAGACAAGCCTTGTCATCTAACTGTAAATAATCTTCTACGCATGTGATGGATTGTGTTGAACTTGAGGGGAAGTGGTGGTAAGACGTTACCATCATGAAATCTTGAGCTAGGCATATTTCATTGCTAACCACAATGAACAAATCAAAATTTGTATCTTAAGATCCGGTATTAAAACTCATAAATGTAAAGGGTTTATTGAGTTAAATCTTTGGTGGAAAAATACCTATACATGGAGGAAGGGGATTAAGTTTGGGTACTCCAAGATACAACATCCACCCCTGGTTGAATATATATATAAAAAAAAATCAATAAAAGAAGTTACTTAAAGATTGAGTGAAGAGAAGAGTAATACTAGACTAAATATCATTGATCCTTAAATACTTGAGTATTGAGCATCTTAAAAAAAAAAAAATTTGAGAGTTACATAAAGACTGGAAATTCTCATGTTTATTTGGAAGTTTAACATTATACATGTATAAAATTTTAAAAGACACACTAAGAGTGATATTTACCAAAAGTCACAGAAAATATTTATCTTATAGAGTTTTAACATATGGTTGGCCAATAAACCTTTGAAATAATTTTGGAAGATTATTGAGGATTATTAAATGATCGGGAATATTATGTTAAACTACTCAAGTACGTTACACCCGAGGTATAGCTTAGTAATATAATTGATATGATAAATGATCATATATGGACATATAATTCGTATCAGTCATTAAATGAATGGATAATAATCATAAGATAAAATTTTATAACCACCAAGGAAATACAAATACATAACAATCAAGAGATACAGATATATAACGATCATAGATATAATCAACGGTGCAGTAAAATTCAACAAAGCTGGTTAATAAGGTGTTGAATTCTTTGAATGTGCCATTAGTAGCGGTACGAGGGCGTACCTTAGCTCTTTTAAGGGGGATATGCTGGCATACTCCTCCTTCGTTATCTCATCCGGATTATGCCTCGTTGCATTATTAGCAAAGGGAGAACAGTATTAGCAGAATGAGAGGTGTTTGTATGTGCTTGGTTTTTGCATTATGACTCAGTATGTGACTTTTGATTTTCATCATGTTATATCTTGGTATATCCTGATTCAGTTTGATTTTGAGTAATCTTGAGTGGAATGTTGTTATGGAAGTGGATGGAAATAAAGGATTGGTTTGGTATGGAACTTCATTGGAACTTTTATTGTCTCAGCACACCCGAAGCGGTGTGAGTGCTTATTAGTTGATTTTTAAACTTCGAGGCGAAGTTTCTTTTAAGGGGGATATGCTGAAATACCCCTAAATTAATTTAAATTAATTTAGGGGATTTCTTTTTTAAACCTTTAATAATACTATTAAGTATTAAATTATTATATGGAATTATGAATATTAAATTATTATATGGAATTATGAATATTAAATTAATATAAGGGGTTGTGAAATTTATTTAGGGGTTTTCTCCTAATTATTATATATTATTGTATAGTATTATGAATTTAATAATATTTATAAGTCAATAAATCTTGGGGAAATTTCTAAACACTCCAAAATATTATAAAGATTTTAGGAAGTGTTGGAACATTGTTTTGAAACATAAAAGTCAATATAAAATTCTAGAAACCTTAAAGCTTATTAAGCCTTGCTAGAGTTGACTTTTTGAGAATGGTCAAACCAGGCCATGAAACCTATACCAATAAATAGGTTATGAAAAACCATGAAGATCGATAAAAAGAACGTCAAAAACGGATCATCCTAGCCAAAGTTATGCTAGATTGAAGTTTTGAATCAAAATTTTAAGAAGTGCCACGTGTCACTCTGTAATGGGTCGCCCACACTTAGCCGATTTCCTTCCCTGATTTTCGTAACCGATTTCACTTCCTAGCCCTAACTTTAGACGGCTATAACTTTCACATCTCTCAATATTTTTCCATGCCGTCTTCACCACTCTCTTCTCCTACAATTACTCTTTCCAACCATTACTCATACAAACCCTAGATCCTTCTGAGTCAACCGGGAAATCGAGCCAAAGTAGCCACCTTGCTAGGCTGTTTCCAGAATTCCGGAATTTCCTTCGTTTTCAGGTAACTTGCGTCGATCATAACTTCTTCGTTAATCAACCAAAATTCGATTTCTTTAGCTCGTTGTAAAGATCTCTAATCCCTCTACAATTTTCGTGTTTATGCCCAAGTCTGAATCGCAACCAGTTGGGAGATATAGAGGTCTAAAGTTTCGGTTTCAACAGCACATAAAATAACACCGAAACAGGAAGGTAAACTCGTGTTTTGTAACTTCAAAATCTTTTTGTATGGTGCGAGTTAGGATTAGTTCTAGTTATCAATGTGTAGAGCTAAGTTTCATCTTTCTATTGAGCCAATTAACAAAGCCTAAATCGATCTGTACAATAACTTATAGATCCTCGAAGTTGGCTTCACGAACTGATCGGAAGTTCGAGTTTTTCCAGAACCCGTTCTCGAATTCTCCTCCGATATTGCAATTCCGGTGAGTGTTTCCTCAAATTCTTCCGTTGTTGCTAATCTATACTTCATTGTCGACCTAACCCATGTCTCAATTTCATCAATTACGTGTTAGATTAGGAGAATTGGTACGATTTGTATTCGAAATCGACTCGGTACCGAAATAAAAACCTAACTCTCGAATCAGTTTCGAATCTTGGTGTATACTGTATTAAAATTGGGGAAATCGGTACCAATAGAACCGAAATTTGATTACGAATCCATAGAAACAAAAATCACTCAATTTCGTTCTGTGGATTAGGAGAAATTAACGATTTAGTACTCGGGGGTAGAAGTGAGCTCGCTGATGAACTCGACGTACAGGAGCCGTCCGATCTCGATTTAAGAGATTGGACGGCCGAGATTAAAACATTCCAGAATTTTGTTTAAAAGGGTTTTAATAAATTCCAGTAAATGGTCTTAACTTGTTGGGTTAATTTAAATATCTTCCCGAATGTATTTTGACTTGAAATTTTAACCATAGATTCCTTATTTTATGTAGTTTGTTTTGATGTAAATTATTATGGTTTTGGAGTTTTTAAACATAAGTTATGATTTTTACAAGTTACGGGTTTTCTGGAATTATTTGGCTAAATTAAAAAGATATTTTTATGAAATAAAAATTTTATAATATGTCTAAAATGTTATAGTTACTGTATATTAAGTTTGGGAATTTTTGGGCAACGGGAAAAGGTTTTAAAAATTGTGTTTGTGAGTTTTCCATAAGAATAACCTATAATATATGGTTTTTAATGTAATCAAAAATTAAAGTATAGTTGATTAATGAATTTTATAGGTTGGGGAAAATATAATAAGACCAATTAACATTTAATACAGTATGTTTATAAATATTTTGGGTATTAACTTTAAGTGAGGTAAAAATTGTTACATATATTTATATATATTTATATGAGAGAAATAAATAGAAACTTATATTAAATCAAGGAATTTAACTAAACTACATTTTATTTATTATATATAATATGGAAGCTAATATGTTTAACTAAAACTAAGGGAAATACTCTATTTTATAAACCATAAATCAGTTGTGGATATGTCTAAAAGATATTAAATATAATTAAATACAATAGAATTTCTTAAAGAATGTTCTGGATAAATCTTGATATATGTGGATATATATATATATATATATATATATATATATAATAAATAAAAATAGATAAAGGAACATTCCTTGTGAGAAATGTAATAGGAAGGATATATATATATAAATAAATAAATAAAAGGAATAAAATACCTTATAGAAAATATAATATGAAGGAATTAATGAGTTAAACTAAACCTCTACATGATACTAATAAAAGAATATTATATGAGGTGGTATTAATTTATGGTTATAGGTTGAGTTTTTAGTTATCTTTGAGTTTCTAAGATTTATATAAACCGTATTTAAACACATGTATTTATTTAGTCAATAACCACAATGTAAATCTATAATTTGGTTAAGAAATTAATAAGTTGAAATTTAGGAATATTTGTAATTGGTCTACATAAAGGGTTACACAAATAGATCTTATTATATAATTAATAATAAAATGAATGAAATACTTTTACATTTAAATGTTCTTATTATATAAACAATAGTAAAATAAATGAGTTACTTGTACATCTAAATGTGAAGAGGATAAATAAGTCTAGATTTAATTATTTCTTAATATTTATAGTATTGAGTAATAACTTAATATTTTAAGATAAAATCATTAAAAGGGATTATGATATAAAACTACATTAAACTATGATTAGGAATTTAATCTAAATAATAATCCTTAAGTTTCTTACAACTAGTTAAGCCATATAAATACATTTAACACCAATATTCAGGATGTGAGTTTATAGTTAAGTAATGTATTTAGTAGTTAGAATTTATAAGGAGGTTTGTAAATAGAAATTAGATACTTAAAATCTTTAAACCTTTAATTAGATGAAACTAGGTTACATAAGAGATTATATTGATTTACCTTTTGACACTGGAAATATTAATGTGTCATTTGAATATAAGGTATGGAGATTGTTCAGAATATATTATCTTATTAAGTAATTGACAATTTCACTTATGAACCGGAATTTAATTTTTTGATAAATTCTACCTCATGCTAAGATATAATGTCCATCCTAAATACAATAAAGGAAATTAATTTATTAAGTTATGCTTTTGAAACTTTAGGTTTTGTAAACAATATAAAATGTATTTAAGACTTGAGTTTAACGAAGTTTAATATAAAAGGATTATACATGGTCTATAGAGAGAATGTGTGTAAAAGTAAAACAGTTAGGGAATTAAATGTAAGTAAGGATACATAAAAGGTTATCTTAAAACACCTTATTATAAAGATATGGTTAAGTAAATAATAAACCTTGTGGATACTAAATGTGAGAGTTCGATAAGTTTGAGTTAACTATAATATGGTTATTTCAAGATGAAAAGTAATTTAACAACTTATGACAAGATTAATAGATGGTTGTAATTAAAGGCCATTCTGAACTAAAGATAAGATAATTGAGTTTAGTAGCTCAAATAAGTTATACTAAAATGCGTCTACAACACTACGATTTCAATATACAAGATGTAGGTCTTAATTAAGTTAAGGGAAAGACTTAATCATAATGGGTTGTCTAGTAGAAATTGTTTAAATATATAATCTTTATATTGTGAGATAATAGTATAGTATTCTAAGATAAACCCATCATTGGTCATAACACAATGTTTATTCTAAATTAAGAATAAAGGTATTGAGCTTAAGATTATTATTGAAATTCTTAGATTTAATTATATACTAAAAACACATTTATGTTATAAAGGTCTCAAAAGTCTTGAATGTGAGGATTGTGGTTAAATATGAATTAAGTGGATAGGAGTGGACAGTTAGCAGGTGTTAATAAAATACATTCCTTGATCCTACAACCTTGGGCTATACAACCTTCTAAAATAAGTCAAAGGTTATACATAACATTTAAGCGAGGGCTTATAAGATAATTGAGATTTGGAGATAAGAGAGAAGAATTCATTTATGTTTTGCTTAGGGTACCGGTTATTGATAGTAAGTTATCTTTAATATTCTTCAGAGTACTGTTGATTGTTTGCGCAAGTAGATTAGAACTGCTACAACGTTACCCAGGTACGATTTCTCGTACTCAGCTTGTTGTGTTTTGGACCTTATGGAATGTTTTGTACGATTTCTCGTACTCAGCTTGACATGTTTTGGACTTTATGGAATGTTTTGTACGATTTCTCGTACTCAGCTTGTTGTGTTTTGGACCTTATGGAATGTTTTGTACGGTTTCTCGTACTACGTTATTTTGGCTGATTGACTTGTGGAATTTTTGGAAAACGCTAACTGGCTTTAAGAGGAACTTCTAAAAAAGGAAATGGTTGTGTGACTGACCCAGCTTGTGTGACTAACTGAGCCTTGGATGTGGAACTCACTTGGGTATTGGTTTCTTCTACTTGGTTGCCCGTTAGACATTGGCTGCTTAGGGTTTACGCTTCTGCACTCTGTAGGACTGAGTGTTTTGGTATTGCTCTGGGTAGTTGGTGATCTAGCGGGATTTTTGGAAAAGGTCAATCTTGGAAATCTTTCTTTCGACGTGCGCGCGTCTTTAATGGTAACAGCAGGGGGCTGTATATCCCTCACCCATAGGGGCATTGATATTTGACAGTGAGGGGCTGTATATCCCCTGTCCTTAGTGGACGTGATAGACAGTGAGGGGCTGTATATCCCCTGTCCTTAGTGGACGTGATAGACAGTGAGGGGCTGTATATCCCCTGTCCTTAGTGGACGTGATAGACAGTGAGGGGCTGTATATCCCCTGTCCTTAGTGGACGTGATAAACAGTGAGGGGCTGTATATCCCCTGTCCTAAAAGGACGTGATTGGCGGTGGGGGCCATCTCTCCCAGTTGAATTATTCCACTCTCGAGTTCTTGGTTCTTGGATCTACTTTATCATTCCTAGTCCTTTGTGGCTATCTGGTTTTTCTACTCCTAATGAGAATTGGTTCTAACATCAACAATGGATGCTTACTAACTATGTGGTGTGACTACTTAAGTGGATGACTTGTTTTGGAAGTTCTCTATCTCTATCTTTGTCTTGTTTTCTTTTCTCTTTAACTTGATTGTTTTGAGGTGCTTTATCTCTGTTTTACTTTTAAGAGTTTGTTTTCATGTTACTGTTTATTTTGAAGAGTTATGTTTTATAGTTTGTTTTTGGAGAATTGTACCAGTTCCATTCCAGGGAACTGACCCGCCCCTTTTGGGGTGGGCTGCTTGGTTTCATCTTGCAGGTACGAATTGATTTACAGGTGGCCACGAAGAGAATGAGCGTTTGGGATGGACTAGGTTTTGTGGAGAGAGATATGTTTAATTTCTATTATGTTTGTGTTAAGTTTTTCTCGAGTTCAGACCGTAGCTTTTGTGGATTGTAAGTTGTAAATTGGTGAGGTTTGGTGCCGGGTGTTTGGAACCCGATGATCTGTACGCCTTTAGTATTTTATTTCCGCTGTAATTATGTTAAGTAGGGGCGTTACATAAAGAGTGGGGCATTGGAAGTCCTGAAGCCTGTTGCCATTCTGTCAAAAGAAAGATGGCAAGAAACCCCTCCACAGACCACAACAAGTGGGTCTGAATTTCCACCCAAGGTAAACTCCAAAACCTGATCACCGCTACAAGATCTGAAATGTGTTGTCTCTGGTGTAGATAGTGTATGGCATCACTCCTAATAACAAACAAATCCTGAAACATTTAATCCTTAATGCACCTGCTACTCTAGGGCTAGATAGTCTGTAAGAAATACAGAAAGAGAACAATCTCTTGAAACATACTTAAGGCATCAGTTCAGTTTTATTTTCAGTTCTATGCTTTCTGTAGTTGTCTAGTCTCAGTGAGGGGCGTATCATTGGTATTACCAGGTTGTTCTGGAATTTATAAACCTGGTAAAACACATAGCTACATAGGTGAACAATGAGGGAAAATAAGAGAGGAGGGAAAGTTCAATACCAGTTTCCTGTTTCCAGATGGGTTAGTTTTTTTTAGAACTCTTAGCTCAGTATGGATGTTTTTCTGTAACCTTGACTTGGTGTCTTGGGTTGTATTAGAGTTAAAACGGTAATAGAATACCAATTAGGTAACTAAAACCAATGTTTTTAGGATCGCGATCCTAGCGTAGGATCGTAAGTGACCCCTAGGATCGGATCGTGGGATCGAATCGTGGGATCGATTGATCCTACAAAAAGTGAGTAAATATTGTTCAAAATTATACATATGTTATAAACAACTTCTATTTGAAGCATAAAGTTTAATTTGAGTAAGAATATATAGCATTATTGAATTAAAAAATAAAACTTAAGACCACAACAATGATAGTACGCTTACAAAACTGAATTATAGATAAGCAAACCATATGAATTCTCATAATATTGTCCATAAAATTTAATAAGATAGGTTAAACATAAATCAAATCCACAGACTGCATAATTTTTATGTGCGTTTTATTTCTTTCACCACCCTCCCAACAAACATTATGAGCTACAAGTTATTTATTAACAAAATCATGGGTTTTCCAATTCGTCCTCATTCAAAAGAGTAAGTAAGCAATGGAACACAAACCCAAAACGAGTTCCAACAGCTTATTGTTTCAATTATAAGCCAAGAAGAAAAAAATGATAAAAGTAATCAATAATATTTTATAAATTTGTATTGGTTCTCTTAAGTTTTTTTTTTCATTTTCTACTTTAGAGCTTTATAACTTTGAATTTTCAATCATTACAATATTAAATAACACTTTAAATGTTATACATTTTTTGAACACCCAGGTACACATTATAATCTTTCATGATGGAGAGTAACAAGAAGTGATATTCCAATCTTAATCCCTATCCGCTCAGTGACCTCAAATAAATCTACATATACAAGTCGGTTGCAATATTGAAAGTCATAATATTTTATGGATTATGAAACTAACTACAATATTTTGAGAACTTTTTGTTTCTTTATATTTTATTAAGATATAATTCACATTGATATGAAAAAGATAAACCGTAAACAAAGTTAGGATCGATGGGATCGTAGGATCGTACTATGGATTTAGAGTGCAGGATCGTAGGATCGTGCAATGGAATCGTGATTCTTTGACGATCCTACATGGCTCCGATCCTACCTGCGATCCGGATCGTAACTAAGAATTTGGATCGTAAAATCGTAGGATCGTGGGATCGAATCGCGATTCTGTGAACATTGATAAAACAGTTAAGGAAAACTAAGATATAGATTAGGTAACCGAAACAAATTAACAGAAGGAAACAGAAGCTATCAGTTTCTGTTCTGTAAAAAAAAAAAGAGGACTGTTATCAGGGTTGTGGTCTGTGTTACCTTGGGGCTGTGAGGCACCTAAAACTTGAGCATACACCAGACTACGAGAGTTAGTAACTTAGGAAGAGGTTGGAGGCCATGTTAATCATCGGGGAAGAAAAACAACAGTAGGTAAATGCAACAGCTCACATCTGGTGGTTTCTGTCTCTTCTTCCAGTTTCTGTTCTCGATTTCTTTTCCTTACTGGTGAGGAGCATTATCAGTAGTGTTACTTTTTGTCTTGACTGTCTGAAGTTTAAAGGAAAAAAACAAACATACTGAGAGGTTTAACAGAGTGGCTAAAATGAGTTTGGGAGAGTTTTGGAAGGCAGAGGCGTAAATGAACAGGAAAGAAAGAAACAAAAAAAAAAGAATACCCACTTTGTGTTCCTGTTTTCTGTTTCTGTGTAACAGGTTTTCTGGGGCAGTAGAAGTGATATAGTGTCTTAGGTAGGAATACGGAACATTAGTTGAGAGGTAAACTAAGTTGGTAAATTCATTTGAGAATTTAGGAATCAATTAAGTACTGACACAAGGGAGCAGAAAACAGATTCGAAACAGAAAGAAAGATAAAGAAATATCAGTTCCAGTTTTAAGTTACGATTTGTGTTCAGTTCTGTACAGAAAATTTACTGAGTATTATTGTAGTAGTTTTGTGTCTAAAGAGGAGATTAACATGTAACTGGGTAAGGATCACATAGGGGAGAGATTTGAAGGAAAGAAATAACATTTAAACAGAAAAGAATCAAGGAGAGGACATTGGTCTCATGGGTTTTCATTTTTAGTGTTTCTGATTTCCTTTTTGTATCTGTTATCTGTCAAATGAACTTCCAAGTTGTTATCGGCGTATTCTGGATTAACCTTGAGTCTAATACTTGAATAACACACAAGCCTGAGTGACTATAAGTTTGGGGAAACAAAAATAAACCAGTTGGGAGACTTAGACATGGAGTTAAATGTAACAGATCTTGTGTTTCGGTTTCTGTAGCATGGTCTCTGTATAACAGGGTTACTGAACTAGTAAGAGTATTATGGGGGCTCAGGCGTGAGTTCAAAAACGCTAGTAAAGAGTTGAACTAAGTTGGCAAAGTCAGTTGAGACATCTGTTGAACTAAAGAATGACAAGAAACAAGAAGAAATATCTAGGTTTGTAGTTTTAGTTTTTCACTGGTATTGCAGGTTCTGTATAACTGTGTTACTAAGGTGTTATAAGGGTGATTCTAGCTTAATAATGAACTCAAATAATAGCTAATGAATATAACTAGAATACCAAAGCATGTGGGGAAAGTTGCACATCAATTACTACATTAAAAATGAAGTTAGTTAAGGTATTACAAAGGGCTTGCGTTTCAGATTTTGAAACTTTTGGATTTCTGTATAAATGGGTTCTAGGGGTATTCTATGATCTATATTATCATTATACAAGGGTTAAAATATTACTCACCTATTTATCTAAGGAGGGAATACACATTAGACATGTTATAGCTATGTTATATAAACTTGTTACTTAACTAGCGCTTAAAATACTTTAAAACATTAACTAAGAAAAAGGACTTAGTTAACGTATAAAACAAGTTGTGAGTGTCCTAGGAGTAAGACAAGCCTAGGATGAATGCATGTGAAGTTCTAGGACTTAATGTAAACTAAGTATCTAACAATATACCTAGGGAATACATACGATATAAGGTGTCATCACATAAAATAATAAACTGACACATTGTTTTAATAAACGCTAGGGCCGTAGCGACCCCCGACCGGGACTCCGAGGGTGAGACAACTCGTACTATCGAATAAGGTATGGACATGTGTGGTTCGTATGTTGCCGTGTTACACGACTTATGTGTTGTGTGCTCTGTGTGAAAAAGACTATAAGATTAAAGCATGAAACTGGATTGCTTGCTTATCGTGTTTTATGATTGCTATATCATTGTTGTATGTTATTTGAGCGCACACAGTAGTTTAGTCCCTTCTCGTTTATGGAATTCGAGATGAGATAATGTGAACTATGAAAACAAAGAAAATTCTATTAAGGGGAACTCCTCCCTAACCATGGAGGACGTACCATGACACCCACTATGGTGTCCATTCATTTATGAGAATGAAGAGTAAATATCAATTGGAGGAACATGAAGATAACCCGGGTAGACAACATCTCGGGCTGCGCGGTATTGAATATATTCGGGAGTTGGTATCTACATCAGATCCTTTGACCGACCATTGTGGAGCACATCTTGGGGTTTAAAGACGACCCCTCTTTCTCGACGAACGACGCCGGGATTGGAAGATTGGCAATTTGGGAAGCATGACCTGGGGTCTAGAGACGACCCCTTTTTCTCGACTTGACGTTGGGATTGGAGGATCAGCTAATTGGAGAGAATAACCTGGGGTCTAATGATGACCCCTCTTTCTCGACGTACGACGCCGGGAATGGAGGTATGAACTATGGAGGAGACGTCCTCTAACGTGCGGTAATAAGAGAACTCACAATTAATCCATAAAGAAGTAAGAAAAGATAAGCATCTATACTATATGGTCACGGGAACTAACCCCACATCCTCAGACCTGGTGCAAGAAGGAGAAAGAGAAGTACACATGATGGAGACAAAGGAAAAAGAAATGAAAACACTCCACGTTGAATGATCCCACTGTGAGGATCATCACTATTCAAATTCTCTCATAAGCTCGACTTGTTTTACAACGCTTGTAGTGCTTGTTGTTAACTCTATGCCTAATATGTTGGGTGTTGCTATGTTGATATTGTATGTTGGGTGTTGCTATGTTGATGTTGTATATTGGGTGTTGCTATGTTAATGTTGTATGTTGGATGTTATTGGTTTACTATCGCATGCAAATTGGACTTAATCATATTCGACCAAGTAGACGTGTGGCCCGGTAACATACGGGCTACACACGTTCATACTCAGCATAGTTTGCTGAGTCCTTTATTTTTACAGGTATGAAATAGGAAGCAGGCGGAGAGTAGGCAGGGTGACTACCTTAGGGGTAGTCCACATGGGCAGGATTTTGGGTAGTATGTTTTAATGTATGGGTTGAGATTATGTATCACTAGACCTTTGTTGTATGATTCGGATTGTGTTATTTAAGCAAGAGTTATGATGTAGACTCTCGGTACTCGGTTGTAATTTCAGTTTGTACTTGGACTTGATTATGGTTTAAATTCCAGTCGTTCAGACCGCAGCTTAGTGTTGATAGTGTTGTGTGTGTCAACCACGTGGGTGGTTGGCGTCTGTGACACCCGGTTCGGGGGTGTTACACTTGGAGCAAGAAAGATCTAAGCTAGCTTAAGGTAAGAAAAGTGTCTTAAGGTTCCATTTTCTCCTTTGATTAAATTATGGTCGAAACCCCCAACCTTCTTACACTTATTTTCTTCATCTTTTACACATAAAATGAAGCTTCATCTAGCTCCTTGTGTTGGCCGAAAGTCAAGCAAGACAACCCTTCAAAGGTGGCTTCAAGGGTAAGTCATAAATCAAGGTTTTAAGTGCTTATGCTACCTTCTACTCTTAGATCCACTAAAGATCTGATCATTTACATAAATTCAGGTTGGCCAAAATTTGGTGAAGAAATCTCACCTAGAGCACCAAAGGTAATTCCATCTTCTTAAAGCACATTTTTGTGCTATAAGCTCTTGCTTATGTTATGAAGTCTTAAAAACCCTAACTTGGTTCCTCTTTCTTGTCTTCAAATGTGGATGGAAATAGAGTTAAAAATCTTAGTTGGTGGCCGAATACACAAGGTGCTCAAAGTTGGAAAAATCAACTCTTATAAAGGTAAAACCCTAATATAAGCATTGGAACCCCTAATTCATCATTTAAACTTGAGTTAATGCAAGGATCTAACTCCCCCTATCATAAAATTAGGGTCGTGAGTGAAGAAGGGGAAAATCTAGCTTGGAACATCTAAGGGTAAGATTTTACCATAAAGCACATTATTGATGTTGTAAGTGTAATTAATATGAGGATTTTATTATGGGCAAAGTTAACCTAGTAAAATGGTGTATTATGACCTAATAATGAACATTAAATCTTATGAACAAGTTTAGTTATGTTGGCTATTGATTTAATGACTTAAATGTCAAGATTACAAAGTGTAAGGGCTTAAAATGTAAAAAGCCGAAAGTTTGGGACTTGGGAGTGATATGACCAAAAGTTGGCTGTTTTTTATGGACATTTATAGCATAGTTAGTTTATGTTATGTTATGATTTTTATATTGGGCTAATGTTTAGGCTTGCTAAGGTATATTATATGCTATAAAAGCATAGGTTAAGATATGGGATGCTATGGGCAAAAATCTGTTGATATAAGTGTAAAATGAGTGCTTTGGGTACACTTCAAAGGCTGTTAGACTTTAGGATAAGTTGGATAAAATCAAGGGCAAAAAGTACCTTAAATACCTTAAGAGTTATTTAATGATATGGTGGTGATATAACCTATATTTGGGTAAAAGGTTTTAAAGTAAAATAGCCGAGAGTTTGGGGTAATATTGGTGGATAATAGAAATTATAAGTTTAGTAAAGTTAAGGGGTTAAATGAAAACCTTAGGAAATACGTGGGGCCATTTCGTAAATTCTAGAAAAATATGGTCAAGGCAGATTGTTGGGTCAAACTTGGGGAGACTTAGGGGCCTTGGCCAAATATATAAAATAAAAGGATTTAAATTGGAATTTGAAAGAATTTAGGGTTTAATTGAAGTTTAGGAAAAGTTGGGGTCAAAGCGTAATTACTGGAAATTTTTGGTCAAGGAAGTATGTGATGGTCAAAGTTGGGGAAAACTTAGAGTGTTGACCAAATTGGAGAAATAAATAATGGAAATATGATTTAAGGAAAGTTTAGTAATTATTTGTAAGTTTATGAAAACTTATGGGGTCAAAATGCAATTTTAGAAATAGCATTTTAGAAACATTGCTCTAAAATTAGAACAAACCAGTATGAGGTCTGTTCGGAATTTTTGGGAAACTATGGGTTGAATTTTAATATTAAATTGAAAGATTATAAAAAATATAAGTTAGGTAAATTGTAAGATTTATAAATATGTGGGTCACTTTGTAATTTAAGAAAAATAGAGCGAACATTAAGGTATGTCATTCGGGTCTGTTTGGCATTTAAAATAAGTTGGATTGAACTTTGGAATAAAATAAATAAGGAATTATATTCATAAGATATGATTTATAATGTAATTGTAATGTTATAAAACAATTGTGGGTAAAGTGTAATAATAAGAAAGTTTAAGGGGTATGCCATGGAATATAAGGAATTAGAGATGAATATAATATAAGGTTGAAAGATTACATGACATAGCATTAAGACTATGGTCATAATTTCATTACATGGAGTTAGTATTAACTATAGGAATTTTATAATTCAAATGGAGAATTTGAATATATAAGGTATTATAAACTATATAATAAGGTTTAGGATTTGATAATTAAGAGTGATGGTTATATGGTTGGGAACCATATTAACTTGCATTCGACATGATTCTAAATGTTAGTATGTGAGAGTAATACAAATGAAAAGGAATTTGTAACTCACATGAAATAATGTAGTTAGTATGATAAAAAAGGGATTTTTATAATTCGTATAAGTGGAGGTATTTGGAGTGTTATAAGATATATAACATGATTAAAGAATTAAATAAAGTATGTTGGAGTTTATTGTAACGTGGGAATTACATTACATAACATTAAACATAAATATTTTATGTTATAGTAAAAGAGTTATACAAATAATGAAATTATATAATTCAAAGAGTTATATTATGGATTATATGGTAGTGTTAA
This sequence comes from Limonium bicolor, assembly GCA_023374045.1. Classification (NCBI taxonomy): domain Eukaryota; kingdom Viridiplantae; phylum Streptophyta; class Magnoliopsida; order Caryophyllales; family Plumbaginaceae; genus Limonium; species Limonium bicolor. The sequence continues at coordinate 112,218,059 of CM041777.1, read as the reverse complement.
ATTGTATATGTTGACCAAGTCAACCAAATTGACCAAGAGGGTCAAGTTGACCAACTCATAAGTTAAGTGGGAATTTAAATGTCAAAGGTTAATAATACTTGAAGGTCACTTATAATAAATAACATATAGTAACAATAACTATATGATTATGTGTGTGTATATATATATACTCAGGGATAAAAAGAGATTCATGTAAAAGTTTAATTCTCAGGTTGTAGCGTTTACACAACCGTGTTAATTACTAACGACGAGATGACGTTAATTCGAATAACCTAAAAAGCAAACCGACTACTAATGAATAAACGATCATCGGGGTTAACTTTAAGGGGGTACCGAATTTGTTTAAGATTATAGAGAGCTACCACTTAGCCTCATATTCCATAGCTAAAGATTTAAGGAGGAGCATGGGATCCAAGTAACGTCTTCTACCTTGGTGAACGGTATGCTATTGTGTGGTATGAATGTTCTAAGGATTTCCTTGGCTTTGGACATTTGAGTGATCCTTGCTAAGAGCGATATGCGTGCTTTGATATTGATATGTTTTATGATTTTTATTGTCCAACTATCACGTGATATTAATTGTGCGCGAACGTCTTCCTGGCTGAGGCAATACTAAATACGAACTCCAATCGAGTTACGATTATTGGTTAAGGAAATTTCGCTCACAAACGATTAACGAGATACATCACATTATCCTTAATCGTTCTAAGTAATTAACTTAGTTAGAGAAACGGTAATACCATTCTCACGAGCCCATGTATTCGAATATGAAAATGACCTAGGTGACTTCTAGGTAACATGTAAGACCTAAAAGGCAATATATGGATAATATATTCACTATAACCTAAGAGTAGATCTTAGGTAAGATGATTAAGTAAACTCAATCACATGGTAGAAAGGAACGATTATGAGGGGAAATCTAGGGGAATCACTGATTACCTGGTTACGCATAGTGATCACTTGAGAGGATTACCGAATCGGGTCCACTCATTTTGGAAATCTAGGAAGCCACATTTAATCGTTGGTCAGAGGGCGTTGCTTTTGGTGCATGGATCTGGCCGTTAAAGATGCCTTTCCGAAGGCAAAGATGAAATCTAGAGATCTTCGGATCATTGGTCAGAGGGCGCTATTGTTGGTGCACGGGCCACTGCCCAAATACAAGGAGTATGGAGTATATAAACGGGCTGTCTCAACACAATGCCTGTCAACAGATAATGAATTAAATGTTAAATAAATGAGTAAACGCACACTAGTTACAAGTTAGTACGAGACGTCAATAATGCTCGTAAATACGGACTACGGATAAAAGGGGCCTTGAAAGCCGAATAAACGAGAACCGTTTGAAAGAAACAACCCTCGTATCGTTTTCTCATGCACTCATTATTATTATGCTTGTATGCCTAAATTATATGTGGAACTGTGTGTGTTATATCTGGATGAACCGTTGGATGTTTATTTATTACATTTACGGTTGTTATTATATATCTGTAAGACGAAACAACATGTAAATAAACTGCATGATAACTTGACTAATTAACTTAAGGAGTTTAGGGGTTCATAACGATTACACCTTAGCATATTCAGCGGTGGTGCTGATCAGCCTTTATAGCAAACATATTACAGGTGCTTGATCGAGACCGAAGCCGGAGTGCGGGCTATTTTTGGGGTAGTTAGCGGTATAACTTACTACCATACTTTTGGAGTTGTTTTGGATTGTATTACGTTTGTATAGGGTTTTAGGAATTAAACTGCTCACTAGATATGGACTTAGTGTTGTATTTATATTTTATGGTTAGCTATCTCTTGCCATCACATCGGGTTGTTGTATATTTACGTTTGGATGCTTCACTGCTAACATAGGTGAATAGTGGCGGTAACACCCATCGATAGTATGTTCGATTTTCATTTTTAGCTGCGAATCGTTATTTAATTAAAGTAAATACATAACAGTGGCAAAGGGCCCGTAGGCTACAAAGTAGTCATAAGTGAATACCCCGACTAGGACATGCTTGGTAAGGGAATGGCTGGAATGGGAATATATTTATGTGGGAATATAATAGCGGAATGGTTAGTGTATTTCCATTCAAAGGTCTGGTATCTATAAACTGTCAATAGGGAACAAATATCATTGTTATTCTCATACACGCTAGGTTATACACATATTATGATAAATTTCTTAATTCGAAAATTCTAAAATATTTTGTTGTTACATTATAAAATGGTTACAAAAAAAAAATAAAAGAATTCAGGTCAACTCAACTATTTTTCTTTAACATATAAATATAACACTTGACATTTTGATGCATGGTAGATTATACACGTATTCTGATAAATTTGTTAATAAAACAATTTTATTAAAAAAATAATTGTTACATTAATAATTTTTCAAAAAAAATTAAATACAAGCATTTAGCTCAAGTTTAATATTTTTAACATATAATATTAAATCTTAACATTGTACGGTGGTGGACCAAGGAGTTATTCTTAGGGGGCAAAAAATATTTACACTCTCGAAAGGCAATATATATATATATATATATAATTAATTAATGTAAATTTGTAAGCTTAAAGTGTAGAATATAGATACTGGTAATTACACGGCAATAACATAAATATTGAACAAATAAACGACAAAGATATTGAATATTGTTAACTCACTTAAGATTTAATCTTGAACTGATGTTGATTTTATAAGTAGAACTGGGATTATGAGAGAAGAATAAAATGGGAGAGAGAAGAGAGAGCAAGAGCGTCTTCACATTTGAAACAACCTCTGCCCTTTCTCAAATGTCAAGCTTCTCCTTATATAGAGGAGGAGATCACCTAACCGTACAAATAAAAGAAATTGTGGCCGATAGTATGAATATGGAGTAACTGTGGCCGAAAGCGCCAACAATAACTCTTGTTGGCTAAACGTGTTGAATAATAAAAGCTACAGTAAAAAGTTACTATTAATTGTAGGTATAGTGCTATTTTGACAATTTATTTGAAAATGAAAATTTAAATTGTCTTGAAGTTGTGTTTGTTTCATTCTTGGTTGTTGAAATCTGCAAACTGATCTTCATCTTCCATGATGTTGAGTCCATAGTGAATGTTGTAGAGTAACTCTTGTACCCCTAGCTCGACTTCAATTTTCCTTTAGTGCCACTCGAGGTCTACTTGGTGGGGTAGTCCTAATTCCGGATCAATAATTCTTCTGGTGTAAGATTGAGTGTGATACTCAAGATATTGTTGCATGGTTTGATCTCTGATGTGGAATTCTGGTTGTTCCTTTCCATCGGCGACGAGAAGGATTTGATAAAGGTGTTTTAAGGGACACCAAATGTGTAGTTTGTGATATATTGGACAATCGATCAAGTAGTATAAATGGTCATATGGTTAAACACGGAGAAATGTCTGATTCTGTCTACCATCATATGTTGTGGTCCCTGTAATTCCATTGGGGACCCTTTTTAGGGGCTATTGGTAAAAATTTGAACTCATCTGGGATATTTCACGATGCTGTTTTGGATATGTTATGTTTGAGTATTTTATGGAGCAAAGTGTTGTTTGGATTTTGCTTTTGGATGTTGGTCTTGAGTTTGGAAAATGCCTTTTACCACTTTGGAAGTTGTAGTTGTCGCTGAGATGAAGGAGCCATGGTTAAGTAATATGGTAAAAACCTGCAAATATAATATATCATTATTATTTTCTTTTCTTTTTTTTAGAAATTGTCTTCGTATGGTTTTGGGCTGGAGGCCCACCCATTGGATCGTATGATGTTGATCCTTCTGATGATGGTTCATCCTCAGCCCATATGGGAACATTGGGCTGCTGACTGATTATATATTGGGAAGATCGGATTGATAGTTCTGGTTTTCAGTAAGGAATTTTTGAAATAAAGAATGTTGTTATGGTGTTTTGTGTGACTGTATTTGTGTTGATGGACAAATTGCCAGAGGTGTTGGGCTCTGGGGTGTTGATAAGTGCGAAATACATCTATTTTTAGGGCTTTAATTCTTCCCATTTTCATAATAATTCATGTCATATTTCTCATTTATCATATGTTTTTCCTTAGATTTATATTTAGATGAGAAACGATGCATTTTATGTGCCAAATGTAGGTAAAAATGTTGGAATTGCGTACTTTGTGTCATGAGGATTACAACACAACAAACTGGGAGCAAAACGAAGTCCAGACGAAGAATCTAGCCCTATCCAAGTTGTGTTCAGACGGGTGTCGATTTATATCACAAATGATTGACTCATTATTATATGAAGATTGACTCATTATTTGATAATGATTGAATGAACATTACCTAATAATGATTCAATCATTAATTAATAATGATTAATCTAATAATGATTATTCAATAATCATTGAAGTCAAAATCTGCTGCTGCACTTTATTAGCCATGCACTCATGGATATTATGAAAATTCAGTTACACACTCATGATTGTTGCACACTGCTGCTCATCATATTCAGGCCAGGAACATTATTCCTCGTTAATCATCATTACGTGCACATGCATGCACTCTCACACGATTTAGATTACATTCACGGGCACAACACTAGTGGAATGATCTTCATTTGGGCTACACATTTCATCACGTATCATCATCATTGGGCCATAATTGATCACGCACCAAAAAGAGAGAATTAATCAGTCACGATTAATACAGCACACCACGGACCACTGTAAAAATATGAGAGTTAGGGCTCGGAAGTGGATATTCATGCCGCCATACGCGCCTCTGAATTCTTCCTCTCTCTCCACCACCACATCACACAAATTCACCATTGTTGACATCATACCACACTTCTGACACAGGATTGACGAGAAGAAGGAGTCGGAGCGGGGAGTCGGAGTCAAATTTGCTAACTGCAGTTTTTTTTACCCTATCTCTTATTCCGTTTAATGTCGTTCTTATTTTTAGAGTTAAGTTTGAGTAGTTATACTAGCTCCCCGGAATGGGGTAGCAAACCAGATCTTTTTATTTATTTTGTAATCTCTTTACTAATTCAATAATGCAGTAGTTTAACTTCATTTCTTAATGTGCTTTAATTCTCTGATCAATTATTAAAACTATATTTGTAGTTTTCTTGTGAACACGCGAGAGCTGAGATAGATAACAAGACATAGGAAGTTAAACCTGATTAACGACTAGAAGCATGATCCCGCCTATAGGTTAATCGGTCTCCAATAGAAACTGTTCTTTATGTGATTGGTTGTGTTCGGATTAGAGCATTAGTCTGCTGCTGTAACACCCCTACCGTTAATACAGTCATTACCTTCCAATCTTCTCGTTCTTCCAGACTCACGCAGCGGATACATACTTACATGCGGTGGGTGATACAATGCCGTTACACCCCAGACTCTAACAAAGCTACTACTACTACATACTGCTCTGATGGACCGGAATCCCGAGTACTACACATCTACAATACATACTCCATTTACCAATAAATACTACAATGTTCCATTCAACACTTTGCTCCTTTACAATACCATACATTACAATGTACATAACCGAGTTTACTAAATTCCTTATACAAATACAATACCTCTTTCAATACCATTCATACTCATTAAGAGTCTACATCTACCCATTCCTCGCATCTACATACTAACGATGCACAAGGTGTACTCCCTTGGTACACTACTACTTCAAGGCTACAAGTTCAATACTATTTCCTACAATCTACATGTCACCGGTCTCTTATTGCGACCATGTCTGCTTCAGGTACCTGCACACTAAAAACGTTCCCCCTAGGGGGTCAGCTTTCGCTGCATATGATAACCGCATACCCCGCGTACTAGTGAGGGTACGCCGACCACTTGGTCGAATACATGCAATTCCTTTTATTCATACATACATGCATACATGCTTTCGTACATAATACTACAATACTTTACAAGGCATACATACATACGCACAGTACAATACATACAAGGAAGACAATACCAAGTCAAACAAATTCTTACTTACCTTCTTCCGGGACACACATACACGGTACATACATAGTACTTACGCAATACATACACAATGATCCATACTTGTTAGCTTCATTGATCCACCCGGGTTAATCGGGTGGAGATTACTCTTTTACTCGTTACACAATACTTACGCATACATACTCATACTTTACTTACTTACTTACTCAAGTCAAGTCGTCGGGACCTCCGGCCCGGGGACTACTCTGTCCCACCACCGGGATTTACTTGGTACACCAATCCAGGATGCTACCCATTTAAGGGGTTTGGGCCGTGGACCAGTTTAAGAACCAGGAATCGGATCCAACCTCTTATGTCTCCTCATCCTCACGCGTGGCCGAAACTATATTGGACTTCTACTCATTCCAATTTATCCATTACTTATGTTAGGAGTTAGGTAGTTAGGAATTAGTAGAAGTCATTCACTCAAGCCACATACACAATATATTGTTCATATACACATCCATACAAAATACAATACAATATACAAATACACTACGAGATACAATACACTTCATCATCATTCATATATTTCATGAATTATACAAACTATTGTTCAAGACAAATATCCAGAACAATATAAACAAGCACAAGTAAGTGCAATATAGTCCGATTCATGCATTTATCTTATTAGGTGATCAAATAAGCACACAAATCGGGGTAACCAAATTAGGATACATGGCATGAAGAAATCATACCGTTCACCGTTGTACTTGTATCCGACGTTCCTCCGGTGTTCACAAATCAAATCCTATGATATACATACAATCGAGTGATTAATCTAGCTATCATTAACTTAACTCGACTACTCTTACGTTTCCTAATTCATACTTACTAAGTCTTTACAATTCTTACACTTACAATTGTTTACTTATTTTCCATTACTTTAAGTTACTTCCTTACTTAGCAAGGGTGTTCTCATATACATATGTATATGTGTATATGTGGGTATACATATATATATATATGTACATACTTATCATAGTTATACATTTTTTTTTTTTTTTTTTTTGTAAGATTTGGGTCGACCGACCCACCGACCGACCCAACCCCTAGGTCGGTCCAGTCCAGTAGGTTTACGTTCTCTGAAATTTCTCTCGACCGACCCAGAACTGTTCCGTCCGAACCATATATTCACCTCTGGGTCGGTCCATCCCAGTAAGTTTCAGTCCCGTCGTCTAAGCTCCGACCGACCCACACGACCGACCCAACCTCTGGGTCGGTCAAAGTCAGAAACTTCGACAACCGGGAATTTAGTCCGACCGACCCACGACCGACTCACGGCTCCTGGGTCGGTCCGTTCCAGTGTCTTTATTTTTCACTGCTTTAGCCCCGACCGACCCACCGACCGATCCAGCCTCTGGGTCGGTCGGTAGCAGAATGTTGCTACAGACCTTATTTTTCATTCCCTTTCTTACCCATTTCTTCCCCAATCTTCCTACATGTAATCCCACATGTTTTAGTGCCATCTAGGCTTCCTAAAATACCATAATTCATCCACCAATCCCATTACTAAATCCTTCAATCAACTTACACAATTTCCTCACTTCTTTTCCAACAAATGTAACAGTTTTTGTTTTACTCGTGCTACAGATTTTTAACCCAACTTCTACCATTCAATACTCCTACCATCAATACCATTACTAGCATCCCAAATACCTCATCTTACCATGCCTATTCATTTCCAAGAACTTGCACCATCTATACCCAAGTCCAACACCAATTTTACTAAATCTTGCACACTAGTTCCTCCTAGATTTTCCCACTACATTAGAATACTTTTTGATACAGATTTTACATCCTAGTACTCTCATACTACAATTACCATTCCATGGCCATTAAAAATCTCTACTATCCCCAATACCTACCTTGGTTTTCCCATTCACCAAGTCATCCATTAATGCACAATTCCTACTAAAATTTGCCATAGTTCACCTACTACTTTCTTACTTATCCCACATCTCCTTTCTCATCAAAATCATCCCTATTCTAGCCAAACCACAACGGTTCTACCAGCACACATACAAAATCTTAGTACACCATTACTTCCTCAATTACAATACCAATGCATCATTACTTCCTCAATCCACAATACTTATGCACATACACAATATACTTGACTCCAACCTACAATTCACATGCTAGTTCATATATACCCAAAATTCCAACACTACAATACCAATACAACCTTTTGGGTTCTTTAACTTAGTTTACCCATTCCCATTACTCTAATGCATTAAATTTAGCATTCAAGAAAGAGCTCTTACCTTAAGCTCTTATTTCCTCTTTTCTTTTCCACTTCTTCTCCTCTCTTCCTTGTACCATTCGGTCACATGGGGAATGGAGTTTCCAAACTCCATTCCCATCACCCAAAGCACATAAAACAAGTATAATTAACATACTAACCCTTTAATTAATGCTATTTCATAGAGATGTTCAAAGCAAGTTTTCTAGGATTTACCTTTGGGTGTTTTAGGAGGGGTTTTAGCCCTTGGTTCAAGAAGGAGAGTCCACCACCATTGCAAGGTGAAATTGATGCTCAAAGAGAGAGAGAAAACAAGGCATTACAATGGGCAAAATCGGTTACCAAAAGGAGGTGGAGAAAACATGGGATTTTTATGAAGATTTTTACCTTAATGGAGAGAGAGGACTCCAAGCTACACATTGATGTTGTTTTCTTCACCAATGGGGTATACCCACGAAATTGAACTTCATCATTTTGGAATTTCAAAAAGAGGGAAGTGTAGAGGAGAATGAGGGGAGCAAGAATATATATTTATTTTTGCATTTGGAGCTCACATGGAGGTGGAGCATGGAGTCAAAGTGGAGAAGCCATTGGAGCTTCTTGGAGCTTCTAAAATCATCCAGCATAGAAGGGAGAAGAGAGAGAAATCGGGGGGGAGAAGAGGGTAGGAGAGAGATGAGGGAAATGGGAGAGTGAGGTGAGAGGAGAGGGTAAAGTAGCTTTTTACTTTACTCTTTTGCTTTTTGATTCTCTTTATTTGTTAACTAGTTACATGTGTGTGTGAGGGGTTATTTAACCCATTAAAACCGCCCCCTACTGTTATGCTAGCTGGAGCGTTTTTCGTCTTTTACAGAAAACGCTCGTTATTTTACCCGGTTTAGGTACTATTCACCAACCGGGCCCGTTTTCCGGAATTTCCTCATTTAATTATTTTTATTGACTATTAAGCTCCCATAAATGCTTAATAGTTGTTATTTAATGATTTATAATTTTTCCGGGTCCGTTTGACCACTTAAAGTCACGTTTTCGGGTTTTCTCGAAAAATGTGCTCTAAAGCTCTATTAGCGTTTTAATTCATTATTTGGATCCGTATTCTTCGGGATTTGTTCCCATATGTTATTTAGGTCTTATTAAACCTTTAGAATCCATATATTACGCTAACCGAGGTCCCATACCTCCCATGGTTACTTAACGCTTATTTAGCGTTTTCCGCTTTTTAAGCGTTTATTTATTTCTTTTGGATTTATTTTTCCTTACCAATATTACTTAGGCGTTATTAGGCCCGTAAATACGCTTAGATTATTTTAATCACTATATTTAAGTTCGGGGTATTTCAATCTACCCCCCTTAAGAACTTTGTCCCCAAAGTTGCTCAAGGTTATAGGATTACGATACTTGCTCATTCATACTCGTCTATGCCAAAGGTCGTACATTCTTCCTCCTTACAATTCCTAAGTTCATCACTCAAAGTCTCTACATACCATACTACGCCAATATACTATCATCACTCCAATCCACATTACAACCAACCACTTGGTTTCTCATTACAGGGGTTATACATACAAACAGTGCAAAGCTATCCCCAAAGCAATGCAATACACATTACAATCCCGCCGGCACCCAGGTCATCTAGACACAGGACTCCTCTATGTCCCGCTGCCCTTGGAATAATACAACATGCTACACTGCTATCTTCTCCGATATAAGCTTCTAACCAAATCTTCATTCTCAGTCTAAGGAAAATTCTTTCAACAGCTAATTAGAAATCTTTCTAAAGCATACAACTCCAAATTTCAATTTATATTCATTACATCTATCCTATGCGTGATTCTTGTGACCACTTGAGGGGAGCTTCAAGAATCGTTCGACCCTGATGTGATCAGCACCAGTGTTGAACTATCTTTCCACCCCAATTTGTGTTTGGTTTCCCTTGATCTGATCAGGATCAAGTTCGACTTCCCATATCAGATTCAACCAACAAACAAATATTTAATTGTTTTCATTTTCTGTCTTTTACTCTTTCTAGTCGTGATCACGAATTCATACATCTCCAAAGGATGGAATCAGTCCATCAATCATCCTCACTCTTCTTCCCAGATGCTTTACTCCGTGCTTCAATACCTAAATGCTCATTTCCTCAACCTTCACTACTTTCATCCATCACTCTCCAATATTCTAACTAGGGATTACCATACTTGTGAAATTTAGTTGTCCTCAATTTACTTCCAATCATTTACCTAGGTATACACTACCCCTAGACTTCATTCATCTACTACTCTCATTCATTTCGTACTACGTCTTCCAAGGCTCCAATACTAGTGGAGCTCCGTCCACTACTCAGTACTTTTCTTTTACTAAGACTCTTACATGGTGTTACAAGGTAGATATATCCATCCTATGGTATTTGCATCTCTCATGCCTAACTACCACGATTTGGATATGAATGAATACTTATGTTTATTTAACATAGTACCAATCATCAAATCAATTCTCATTTGTGCTATACACATTATAGTTTATGTGTTTTATTTATAAAATTCACATTATGCGGTTTTCACTCTACCCCCCTTAAAAGGGATTACGCCCACGTACTACCATATGTTATTATTATTAAACATTGGTTTACTCGATTTGGGCAATCTGAAGCGTTTAGCTTCACTACGGTATACTATACAATATACTCTGGTCAAAGGGTCTTAACCATACCAATGGTTTAGTCTTTGCACCAAGGATTTCTATATGAGTTTATTTAACTCATCATTAATTCGGTTCTAGCCTATTAGGCTTCAAGGCATCAATAGCCCTTCTGTTATGCTTACTAGGTATATTATCTCCTAGCTAGGGCCCACTAGCTTCTGCTGCTGCGCGACCCTGATAATCTTAGTACTTTATTGCTCTTTGGTTATTCCAAATGTGCTACTCATTGCCTCTTTATCCCTTCGTTGTGGGAATAAGGTGTACTAACAGTGTGGTATTCTTTTACCGCTGTTTGAACTCAATGAGTTTAAGATTTATAACCAGCTCTCTGGCAATCTATTATGTATACTACTCGTACTCCCGCGATTATTCACTAAGCTCCTCCGACTTATTATCGAGCGAGGTTAAGTCACCACTTAACTGTAGTGCTTCCTCTGTTATCAATAGCTTCCGGATTACACCAGTTCTTCTGGTTCAGTATAAGTGTTCTTTACTTGTATAACCTTGCATTGATATGCGTCGGTCCTAGTGACTTTCTGAAGTCTCCTTTCACCTTTTTATTCCATCGGAATTCACATTTGTGAGTGTTAGTGTGTTTCACACTCTTCGTGCTTCTTTGGCCTTAGGCCGCACGGTTTGTTGCTAAGCTTGCTTGACTGGCTTATGCCACGTTCGTTGGTGAAAAGAAGGGTTACTACCATTTACATTTTATATATTCCTCGCTATCCCACTAGATCATTAGCTGTACAAGTGCAATACCAAAACACTCAGTCATACAGAGTGCAGAGGCGTAAACGCTTGACAGTAACTCACTTATGTGATAGAAACGAATATTTATGCCTGTCTTCTCATACTTATACTCCGTGTCATTGTCTAACTACTTGCTCATAGCGGTCGCTTGTTGCGCACCATCCCCTTAAGGTGTGAATACACCGAGGATTCCCTATGTTTGTGTATATGACGGTTGTCGTAGCATACTGCAATGTGATTATTTTCCAGTGTGGAGATGTTTCACTCCAGTCTAGGTTTCATGTGTAGGTTAGCTTACCTCACATTATTTCCTCATTCGTGATATAATTTGCCAAATATCTTGGTTGACCAAAGATGAAGTGGTTTATCGGTTACCAGCTCTCTTGAGCGTTGGTTATAGGCTGTAGCTGTCGTAGTGTGTAACGTGCACTCACATTGATTGTTTTTGACAACTACTGTCTCCATAACGCTGAGCATTGGTTATAGGCTGTAGCTATGTAGTTTTACTTTTGCATGTACATTAACGGGACATCCCACGAAACTTCAAGGGTTTTCTTGTCCCGTTCTCCGATTGGAGGGTGTTTTATCACTGACAAGTGAAGGTTCTTGTTGAGAGGTGTGTTTCCACTCATAAGCCTCATGGCGGGGTTTACCATGTTGGGGTTTACACAATGGCTCACCACATGCTTGGGTGCATATGGGATATACTTACTCCTTTAAGTCGTAGTTGTTTGGAAATCTCATTTCCTTTTTCCATCGCCCCTTGACAATATCTATTGCATATGCTTTATTGTTATAGTAGATGGAAGCCTTTTCTAAGGGTTCAAATCATCACCACATTGGTGGTCTTTGGCTAACGAGGGGTACCTTCCCTTGGGTTTCTCGTAGTGTCCAAGTGTGGACTAGGCCAATGTTGATGTTATCACGATTCTTATGCCTCTGTGCCACCATTGCTACAGAAGGCATGAAGGTAATTAAAAGCTTGTCAACTGTATACTAGACTGATGTTCTAGTGACAGTGACACTGAGTTGACCATTACTCCAAGTCACTCAGGATGTTGGGTTTGAATCGATGGTCCAGTTGTTGATTTCTTGTTGTATGAGGTAATATCTCTTTCAAGTCTTGTTATCAAATGGTGTGGGTTATGCAACCGTTAAGGTTATATAACATAGTTGGTCGATGGCTTTTAAGCCTTATTGTTGCAAGCTATGCTCTTTTCAAGCTGCTTATACAGGTTTCCACTCCCTGTATACCCCATAGGTTGGAGGTATTGTTGGGCTCCGTGGTAAGTCATCACATCACGCTTCCGTTCATAGGAGATCCTTTAGGCAATCTGGTGTTAATCAGTGCCTTCTTGCGGTTGAGGGTATTTCCTGTTAAGTGAAATCCCTTCGGTGTCCTAACCGAGTGTTCGTTCTAGCTACTGTGCTCTTATCATGATGCTTTGTTCGATTGGTGTTAACTCAGACACCCTTCGAGGATTGCTCCTTGTTTGTTAGGTTATGTCGTTACATCCGGCTAATGTTTATGATATGTTATCATCATACCGCCTTGTGGTATTGTACTAAAGCTATTCCCTTTTGGGTTATACGTCTCCCGTTGTTGGGTGGACCGTTTTACTTGCTCCTAGTGCTTGAGACTAGGTTAAATATCCTCTCCAGTGATGGATTACGCTCCTTGCTAGTCTTGGCAATTGTTCTTGGGATCCTCGTCCCGTTCATTGAACATTGTGGTGTTCACATTAGGCATTTGCCTTACGGTGTTCAGGCTGGGTATACTTCCCAGCTGTCATGTATTTTCTTGATGTCTTCGAGACATATCCAATGTCTATACTTATTAGTCTGTGCTTTTTGCACATCTAATTCTTATTCCTTATCTTCAGATGGATTCTCTGAGTTCTTTTATGCTAATTACTTAGCTGAGTTGCTTCTCCTTGATCGTCTGAGGTGTCCAGCTGTTCGGGTTTGAACTTACTCCTGGTCCGTAGAGCGGAGTTAACTACTTCCCGTGTTTCGTACACCACATGTATACATACGTGGTACCATGTTGATACGTTACCACTTACCCAACTATATGTCACGCCCGCAAGCTCCTTCGGGTGCGGTTGTCCCACATCCCGTAATTGGGGTACACTCGTAGTGTTCGTCACACGCCTAGGTGAAGTATTCTATATGGTCAACTCCCTTGTTATCATTCTATCATACTCACCGTAATTCTGTTGGCTTGGTTTTAAAAAATCCAGAGGTTTAAGAGAAAGGTTGCGGTTTTGAAAGAAAAATTTTGGGTTTTTTTGTTTTAAAAAAATTATGGTTCAGTGTTAGAAGAAATTCTACGTGGCATAGCCATGTTTGAGGTCTTGACCAAGTCTAGCTTCTCGCTGACCGGTATGTTCTAAATGCTGTGGTCAGGCCGTTAGGCCTTCCAAGGTTCCATTCCTTCAGTTTCGGGATTTGTAATCCTGTAATTACTTCATCATAGTCACAGTACATTGCTATGTACTGTGGTGTGTTAGAGTTTCTTTACGTATTTCTGTCCTTACTGCACTTGCCGTGGCAAGTGCGTGGTACTGGTGGTTTTTGGGTAATCCTATACCAGTCTTGGTATGGTTTCCACTTGTATTTGATAGTCTGGTTGACTCTCCCTTGATCTTGTTGATCTACGTTTGGGATACTCGATCTTTTAAATAGTTCATCCATGATGTTGACATAACTGTCATTGATCGGGATTTTTCTCCAATCTGTGATCTACTAAGTCTTTACAATTCTTACACTTACAAATTGTTTACTTATTTTCCATTACTTTAAGTTACTTCCTTACTTAGCAAGGGTGTTCTCATATACATATGTATATATGTATATGTGGGTATACATATATATATATATATGTATATATATATATATATAGTATATTATATCATTTTTGTTTACTTTTTTTTTTTTTGTAAGATATGGGTCGACCGACCCACCGACCGACCCAACCCCTGGTCGGTCCAGTCCAGTAGGTTTACGTTCTCTGAAATTTCTCCCGACCGACCCAGAACTGTTCCGTCCAACCCATTCACCCTCTGGGTCGGTCCATCCCAGTAAGTTTCAGTCCCGTCGTCTAAGCTCCGACCGACCCACCGACCGACCCAACCTCTGGGTCGGTCGAAGTCAGAAACTTCGACAACCAGGAATTTAGTCCGACCGACCCACGACCGACTCACGGCTCCTGGGTCGGTCCGTTCCAGTGTCTTTATTTTTCACTGCTTTAGCCCCGACCCACCGACCGATCCAGCCTCTGGGTCGGTCGGAAGCAGAATGTTGCTACAGACCTTATTTTTCATTCCCTTTCTTACCCATTTCTTCCCCAATCTTCCTACATGTAATCCCACATGTTTTAGTGCCATCTAGGCTTCCTAAAATACCATAATTCATCCACCAATCCCATTACTAAATCCTTCAATCAACTTACACAATTTCCTCACTTCTTTTCCAACAAATGTAACATTTTTGTTTTACTCGTGCTACAGATTTTTAACCCAACTTCTACCATTCAATACTCCTACCATCAATACCATTACTAGCATCCCAAATACCTCATCTTACCATGCCTATTCATTTCCAAGAACTTGCACCATCTACCCAAGTCCAACACCAATTTTACTAAATCTTGCACACTAGTTCCTCCTAGATTTTCCCACTACATTACAATACTTTTTGCTACAGATTTTACATCCTAGTACTCTCATACTACAATTACCATTCCATGGCCATTAAACATCTCTACTATCCCCAATACCTACCTTGGTTCTCCCATTCACCAAGTCATCCATTAATGCACAATTCCTACTAAAATTTTGCCATAGTTCACCTACTTTTCTTACTTATCCCCACATCTCCTTTCTCATCAAAATCATCCCTATTCTAGCCAAACCACAACGGTTCTACCAGCACACATACAAAATCTTAGTACACCATTACTTCCTCAATTACAATACCAATGCATCATTACTTCCTCAATCCACAATACTTATGCACATACACAATATACTTGACTCCAAGACCTACAATTCACATGCTAGTTCACATATACCCAAAATTCCAACACTACAATACCAATACAACCTTTTGGGTTCTTTAACTTAGTTTACCCATTCCCATTACTCTAATGCATTAAATTTAGCATTCAAGAAAGAGCTCTTACCTTAAGCTCTTATTTCCTCTTTTCTTTTCCACTTCTTCTCCTCTCTTCCTTGTACCATTCGGTCACATGGGGAATGGAGTTTCCAAACTCCATTCCCATCACCCAAAGCACATAAAACAAGTATAATTAACATACTAACCCTTTAATTAATGCTATTTCATAGAGATGTTCAAAGCAAGTTTTCTAGGGTTTACCTTTGGGGTGTTTTAGGAGGGGTTTTAGCCCTTGGTTCAAGAAGGAGAGTCCACCACCATTGCAAGGTGAAATTGATGCTCAAAAGAGAGAGAGAAACAAGGCATTACAATGGGCAAAATCGGTTACCAAAAGGAGGTGGAGAAAACATGGGATTTTTATGAAGATTTTTACCTTAATGGAGAGAGAGGACTCCAAGCTACACATTGATGTTGTTTTCTTCACCAATGGGGTATACCCACGAAATTGAACTTCATCATTTTGGAATTTCAAAAAGAGGGAAGTGTAGAGGAGAATGAGGGGAGCAAGAATATATATTTATTTTTGCATTTGGAGCTCACATGGAGGTGGAGCATGGAGTCAAAGTGGAGAAGCCATTGGAGCTTCTTGGAGCTTCAAAAATCATCCAGCATAGAAGGGAGAAGAGAGAGAAATCGGTGGGGGGAGAAGAGGGTAGGAGAGAGATGAGGAAATGAGAGAGTGAGGTGAGAGGAGAGGGTAAAGTAGCTTTTTACTTTACTCTTTTGCTTTTTGATTCTCTTTATTTGTTAACTAGTTACATGTGTGTGAGGGGTTATTTAACCCATTAAAACCGCCCCCTACTGTTATGCTAGCTGGAGCGTTTTTCGTCTTTTACAGAAAACGCTCGTTATTTTACCCGGTTTAGGTACTATTCACCAACCGGGCCCGTTTTCCGGAATTTCCTCATTTAATTATTTTTATTGACTATTAAGCTCCCATAAATGCTTAATATTTGTTATTTAATGATTTATAATTTTTCCGGGTCCGTTTGACCACTTAAAGTCACGTTTTCGGGTTTTCTCGAAAAATGTGCTCTAAAGCTCTATTAGCGTTTTATTCATTATTTGGATCCGTATTCTTCGGGATTTGTTCCCATATGTTATTTAGGTCTTATTAAACCTTTAGAATCCATATATTACGCTAACCGAGGTCCCATACCTCCTATGGTTACTTAACGCTTATTTAGCGTTTTCCGCTTTTTAAGCGTTTATTTTTTTCTTTTGGATTTATTTTCCTTACCAATATTACTTAGGCGTTATTAGGCCCGTAAATACGCTTAGATTAATTTTAATCACTATATTTAAGTTCGGGGTATTTCAATCTACCCCCCTTAAGAACTTTGTCCCCAAAGTTGCTCAAGGTTATAGGATTACGATACTTGCTCATTCATACTCGTCTATGCAAAGGTCGTACATTCTTCCTCCTTACAATTCCTAAGTTCATCACTCAAAGTCTCTATACCATACTACGCCAATATACTATCATCACTCCAATCCACATTACAACCAACCACTTGGTTTCTCATTACAGGGGTTATACATACAAACAGTGCAAAGCTATCCCCAAAGCAATGCAATACACATTACAATCCCGCCGGCACCCAGGTCATCTAGACACAGGACTCCTCTATGTCCCGCTGCCCTTGGAATAATACAACATGCTACACTGCTATCTTCTCCGATATAAGCTTCTAACCAAATCTTCATTCTCAGTCTAAGGAAAATTCTTTCAACAGCTAATTAGAAATCTTTCTAAAGCATACAACTCCAAATTCAATTTATATTCATTACATCTATCCTATGCGTGATTCTTGTGACCACTTGAGGGGAGCTTCAAGAATCGTTCGACCCTGATGTGATCAGCACCAGTGTTGAACTATCTTTCCACCCCAATTTTGTTTGGTTTCCCTTGATCTGATCAGGATCAAGTTCGACTTCCCATATCAGATTCAACCCAAACAAATAATTTAATTGTTTTCATTTTCTGTCTTTTACTCTTTCTAGTCGTGATCACGAATTCATACATCTCCAAAGGATGGAATCAGTCCATCAATCATCCACTCTTCTTCCCAGATGCTTTACTCCGTGCTTCAATACCTAAATGCTCATTTCCTCAACCTTCACTACTTTCATCCATCACTCTCCAATATTCTAACTAGGGATTACCATACTTGTGAAATTTAGTTGTCCTCAATTTACTTCCAATCATTTACCTAGGTATACACTACCCCTAGACTTCATTCATCTACTACTCTCATTCATTTCGTACTACGTCTTCCAAGGCTCCAATACTAGTGGAGCTCCGTCCACTACTCAGTACTTTTCTTTTACTAAGACTCTTACATGGTGTTACAAGGTAGATATATCCATCCTATGGTATTTGCATCTCTCATGCCTAACTACCACGATTTGATATGAATGAATACTTATGTTTATTTAACATAGTACCAATCATCAAATCAATTCTCATTTGTGCTATACACATTATAGTTTATGTGTTTTATTTATAAAATTCACATTATGCGGTTTTCGCTCTACCCCCCTTAAAAGGGATTACGCCCACGTAATCTACCATATGTTATTATTATTAAACATTGGTTTACTCGATTTGGGCAATCTGAAGCGTTTAGCTTCACTACGGTATACTATACAATATACTCTGGTCAAAGGGTCTTAACCATACCAATGGTTTAGTCTTTGCACCAAGGATTTCTATATGAGTTTATTTAACTCATCATTAATTCGGTTCTAGCCTATTAGGCTTCAAGGCATCAATAGCCCTTCTGTTATGCTTACTAGGTATATTATCTCCTAGCTAGGGCCCACTAGCTTCTGCTGCGCGACCCTGATAATCTTAGTACTTTATTGCTCTTTGGTTATTCCAAATGTGCTACTCATTGCCTCTTTATCCCTTCGTTGTGGGAATAAGGTGTACTAACAGTGTGGTATTCTTTTACCGCTGTTTGAACTCAATGAGTTTAAGATTTATAACCAGCTCTCTGGCAATCTATTATGTATACTACTCGTACTCCCGCGATTATTCACTAAGCTCCTCCGACTTATTATCGAGCGAGGTTAAGTCACCACTTAACTGTAGTGCTTCCTCTGTTATCAATAGCTTCCGGATTACACCAGTTCTTCTGGTTCAGTATAAGTGTTCTTTACTTGTATAACCTTGCATTGATATGCGTCGGTCCTAGTGACTTTCTGAAGTCTCCTTTCACCTTTTTATTCCATCGGAATTCACATTTGTGAGTGTTAGTGTGTTTCACACTCTTCGTGCTTCTTTGGCCTTAGGCCGCACGGTTTGTTGCTAAGCTTGCTTGACTGGCTTATGCCACGTTCGTTGGTGAAAAGAAGGGTTACTACCATTTACATTTTATATATTCCTCGCTATCCCACTAGATCATTAGCTGTACAAGTGCAATACCAAAACACTCAGTCATACAGAGTGCAGAGGCGTAAACGTTGACAGTAACTCACTTATGTGATAGAAACGAATATTTATGCCTGTCTTCTCATACTTATACTCCGTGTCATTGTCTAACTACTTGCTCATAGCGGTCGCTTGTTGCGCACCATCCCCTTAAGGTGTGAATACACCGAGGATTCCCTATGTTTGTGTATATGACGGTTGTCGTAGCATACTGCAATGTGATTATTTTCCAGTGTGGAGATGTTTCACTCCAGTCTAGGTTTCATGTGTAGGTTAGCTTACCTCACATTATTTCCTCATTCGTGATATAATTTGCCAAATATCTTGGTTGACCAAAGATGAAGTGGTTTATCGGTTACCAGCTCTCTTGAGCGTTGGTTATAGGCTGTAGCTGTCGTAGTGTGTAACGTGCACTCACATTGATTGTTTTTGACAACTACTGTCTCCATAACGCTGAGCATTGGTTATAGGCTGTAGCTATGTAGTTTTAC
The DNA here is from genome assembly GCA_023374045.1 of Limonium bicolor. Taxonomy (NCBI): domain Eukaryota; kingdom Viridiplantae; phylum Streptophyta; class Magnoliopsida; order Caryophyllales; family Plumbaginaceae; genus Limonium; species Limonium bicolor. Next base: position 112,198,284 of record CM041777.1, on the reverse strand, counting down.
TTTTGCATGTACATTAACGGGACATCCCACGAAACTTCAAGGGTTTTCTTGTCCCGTTCTCCGATTGGAGGGTGTTTTATCACTGACAAGTGAAGGTTCTTGTTGAGAGGTGTGTTTCCACTCATAAGCCTCATGGCGGGGTTTACCATGTTGGGGTTTACACAATGGCTCACCACATGCTTGGGTGCATATGGGATATACTTACTCCTTTAAGTCGTAGTTGTTTGGAAATCTCATTTCCTTTTTCCATCGCCCTTGACAATATCTATTGCATATGCTTTATTGTTATAGTAGATGGAAGCCTTTTCTAAGGGTTCAAATCATCACCACATTGGTGGTCTTTGGCTAACGAGGGGTACCTTCCCTTGGGTTTCTCGTAGTGTCCAAGTGTGGACTAGGCCAATGTTGATGTTATCACGATTCTTATGCCTCTGTGCCACCATTGCTACAGAAGGCATGAAGGTAATTAAAAGCTTGTCAACTGTATACTAGACTGATGTTCTAGTGACAGTGACACTGAGTTGACCATTACTCCAAGTCACTCAGGATGTTGGGTTTGAATCGATGGTCCAGTTGTTGATTTCTTGTTGTATGAGGTAATATCTCTTTCAAGTCTTGTTATCAAATGGTGTGGGTTATGCAACCGTTAAGGTTTATATAACATAGTTGGTCGATGGCTTTTAAGCCTTATTGTTGCAAGCTATGCTCTTTTCAAGCTGCTTATACAGGTTTCCACTCCCGTATACCCCATAGGTTGGAGGTATTGTTGGGCTCCGTGGTAAGTCATCACATCACGCTTCCGTTCATAGGAGATCCTTTAGGCAATCTGGTGTTAATCAGTGCCTTCTTGCGGTTGAGGGTATTTCCTGTTAAGTGAAATCCCTTCGGTGTCCTAACCGAGTGTTCGTTCTAGCTACTGTGCTCTTATCATGATGCTTTGTTCGATTGGTGTTAACTCAGACACCCTTCGAGGATTGCTCCTTGTGTTGTTAGGTTATGTCGTTACATCCGGCTAATGTTTATGATATGTTATCATCATACCGCCTTGTGGTATTGTACTAAAGCTATTCCCTTTTGGGTTATAACGTCTCCCGTTGTTGGGTGGACCGTTTATACTTGCTCCTAGTGCTTGAGACTAGGTTAATATCCTCTCCAGTGATGGATTACGCTCCTTGTAGTCTTGGCAATTGTTCTTGGGATCCTCGTCCCGTTCATTGAACATTGTGGTGTTCACATTAGGCATTTGCCTTACGGTGTTCAGGCTGGGTATACTTCCCAGCTGTCATGTATTTTCTTGATGTCTTCGAGACATATCCAATGTCTATACTTATTAGTCTGTGCTTTTTGCACATCTAATTCTTATTCCTTATCTTCAGATGGATTCTCTGAGTTCTTTTATGCTAATTACTTAGCTGAGTTGCTTCTCCTTGATCGTCTGAGGTGTCCAGCTGTTCGGGTTTGAACTTACTCCTGGTCCGTAGAGCGGAGTTAACTACTTCCCGTGTTTCGTACACCACATGTATACATACGTGGGGTACCATGTTGATACGTTACCACTTACCCAACTATATGTCACGCCCGCAAGCTCCTTCGGAGTGCGGTTGTCCCACATCCCGTAATTGGGTACACTCGTAGTGTTCGTCACACGCCTAGGTGAAGTATTCTATGGTCAACTCCTCTTGTATCATTCTATCATACTCACCGTAATTCTGTTGGCTTGGTTTTAAAATCCAAGGTTTAAGAGAAAGGTTGCGGTTTTGAAAGAAAATTTTGGGTTTTTTTTTTAAAAAAAATTATGGTTCGGTGTTAGAAGAAATTCTACGTGGCATAGCCATGTTTGAGGTCTTGACCAAGTCTAGCTTCTCGCTGACCGGTATGTTCTAAATGCTGTGGTCAGGCCGTTAGGCCTTTCCAAGGTTCCATTCCTTCAGTTTCGGGATTTGTAATCCTGTAATTACTTCATCATAGTCACGGTACATTGCTATGTACCTGTGGTGTGTTAGAGTTTCTTTACGTATTTCTGTCCTTACTGCACTTGCCGTGGCAAGTGCGTGGTACTGGTGGTTTTTGGGTAATCCTATACCAGTCTTGGTATGGTTTCCACTTGTATTTGATAGTCTGGTTGACTCTTCCCTTGATCTTGTTGATCTACGTTTGGGATACTCGATCTTTTAAGTAGTTCATCCGTGATGTTGACATGACTGTCATTGATCGGGATTTTTCTCCAATCCGTGATCTACTAAGTCTTTACAATTCTTACACTTACAAATTGTTTACTTATTTTCCATTACTTTAAGTTACTTCCTTACTTAGCAAGGGTGTTCTCATATACATATGTATATGTGTATATATGGTAGTATATATATATATATATACATATATATATATATATATATATCATATTGTTATACATTTTTTTCTTTTTTTTGTAAGATATGGGTCGACCGACCCACCGACCGACCCAACCCCTGGGTCGGTCCAGTCCAGTAGGTTTACGTTCTCTGAAATTTCTCCCGACCGACCCAGAACTGTTCCGTCCGACCCATTCACCTCTGGGTCGGTCCATCCCAGTAAGTTTCAGTCCCGTCGTCTAAGCTCCGACCGACCCACCGACCGACCCAACCTCTGGGTCGGTCGAAGTCAGAAACTTCGACAACCAGGAATTTAGTCCGACCGACCCACGACCGACTCACGGCTCCTGGGTCGGTCCGTTCCAGTGTCTTTATTTTTTGCTGCTTTAGCCCCGACCCACCGACCGATCCAGCCTCTGGGTCGGTCAGAAGCAGAATGTTGCTACAGACCTTATTTTTCATTCCCTTTCTTACCCATTTCTTCCCCAATCTTCCTACATGTAATCCCACATGTTTTAGTGCCATCTAGGCTTCCTAAATACCATAATTCATCCACCAATCCCATTACTAAATCCTTCAATCAACTTACACAATTTCCTTACTTCTTTTCCAACAAATGTAACAATTTTTGTTTTACTCGTGCTACAGATTTTTAACCCAACTTCTACCATTCAATACTCCTACCATCAATACAATTACTAGCATCCCAAATACCTCATCTTACCATGCCTTTCATTTCCAAGAACTTGCACCATCTATACCCAAGTCCAACACCAATTTTACTAAATCTTGCACACTAGTTCCTCCTAGATTTTCCCACTACATTACAATACTTTTTGCTACAGATTTTACATCCTAGTACTCTCATACTACAATTACCATTCCATGGCCATTAAACATCTCTACTATCCCCAATACCTACCTTGGTTCTCCCATTCACCAAGTCATCCATTAATGCACAATTCCTACTAAAATTTTGCCATAGTTCACCTACTTTTCTTACTTATCCCCACATCTCCTTTCTCATCAAAATCATCCCTATTCTAGCCAAACCACAACGGTTCTACCAGCACACATACAAAATCTTAGTACACCATTACTTCCTCAATTTCAATACCAATGCATCATTACTTCCTCAATCCACAATACTTATGCACATACACAATATACTTGACTCCAAGACCTACAATTCACATGCTAGTTCACACTTACCCAAAATTCCAACACTACAATACCAATACAACCTTTTGGTTTCTTTAACTTAGTTTACCCATTCCCATTACTCTAATGCATTAAATTTAGCATTCAAGAAAGAGCTCTTACCTTAAGCTCTTATTTCCTCTTTTCTTTTCCACTTCTTCTCCTCTCTTCCTTGTACCATTCGGTCACATGGGGAATGGAGTTTCCAAACTCCATTCCCATCACCCAAAGCACATAAAACAAGTATAATTAACATACTAACCCTTTAATTAATGCTATTTCATAGAGATGTTCAAAGCAAGTTTTCTAGGGTTTAACTTTGGGGTGTTTTAGGAGGGGTTTTAGCCCTTGGTTCAAGAAGGAGAGTCCACCACCATTGCAAGGTGAAATTGATGCTCAAAAGAGGGAGAGAAAACAAGGCATTACAATGGGCAAAATCGGTTACCAAAAGGAGGTGGAGAAAACATGGGATTTTCATGAAGATTTTTACCTTAATGGAGAGAGAGGACTCCAAGCTACACATTGATGTTGTTTTCTTCACCAATGGGGTATACCCACGAAATTGAACTTCATCATTTTGGAATTTCAAAAAGAGGGAAGTGTAGAGGAGAATGAGGGGAGCAAGAATATATATTTATTTTTGCATTTGGAGCTCACATGGAGGTGGAGCATGGAGTCAAAGTGGAGAAGCCATTGGAGCTTCAAAAATCGTCCAACAAAGAGGGGAGAAGAGAGAGAAATCGGTGGGGGGAGAAGAGGGTAGGAGAGAGATGAGGGAAATGAGAGAGTGAGGTGAGAGGAGAGGGTAAAGTAGCTTTTTACTTTACTCTTTTGCTTTTTGATTCTCTTTATTTGTTAACTAGTTACATGTGTGTGTGAGGGGTTATTTAACCCATTAAAACCGCCCCCTACTGTTATGCTAGCTGGAGCATTTTTTGTCTTTTACAGAAAACGCTCGTTATTTTACCCGTTTAGGTACTATTCACCAACCGGGCCCGTTTTCCGGAATTTCCTCATTTAATTATTTTTATTGACTATTAAGCTCCCATAAATGCTTAATAGTTGTTATTTAATGATTTATAATTTTTACGGGTCCGTTTGACCACTTAAAGTCACATTTTCGGGTTTTCTCGAAAAATGTGCTCTAAAGCTCTATTAGCGTTTTAATTCATTATTTGGATCCGTATTCTTCGGGAGTTGTTCCCATATATTATTTAGGTCTTATTAAACCTTTAGAATCCATATATTACGCTAACCGAGGTCCCATACCTCCTATGGTTACTTAACGCTTATTTAGCGTTTTCCGCTTTTTAAGCGTTTATTTATTTCTTTTGGATTTATTTTTCCTTACCAATATTACTTAGGCGTTATTAGGCCCATAAATACGCATTAGATTAATTTTAATCACTATATTTAAGTTCGGGGTATTTCAGCTGCTAGTTCTAGCAACTGGTTAGGATTCGTTAGACTTAGCCATTGACGAATTAATCATAGTTTCTGAGTTTGTTGCAGAATTAGGGAAGAGTTTATTAATAGATTAATAAAGTGAAGGTTTGCAAAACAATCTGGGGTGATTCTTTCAATTTAAGAGTTTCAATCTTTATTTGTTTATTTAGTTTATTTTTACTCTTTTATTAATTTATTATTTTATGTTAGTTTGTTGAGTCATTCTTTTTATTAAATTAAGTAAAACCTGAAAAAGTGATGTTTCATGTTTTCTTAGTTTAGTTTCTCAGTTATTTAATAAATTGTCAATTAATTGAACTAGGTCCCTGAGATCGACAACCTCCACTCAATTCACTATTCCGCAAAACGATAGGTACACTGCCTAGGTAGAGATAGTCACATATTTCTGCTACAATTGTATTTGATTTGAGGTCTGCTATGTCTAATGTTTTAGATGGGCTCGGGAGAGATTTTTTGGTGACTTGGAAGTCTTTGTAAGTTATGACCTTTTTGCCTATAGTGGTATAAGCCTTAACATTTTTGTAGGAGCAAAGCTCATTCCAGTATTTGGGCCACCATTTGACCCGAAAATCTCTGATCAAACAGTTTGGATAAGGGCTTGGGAGATAATGTTGAATGTCCAGCAAAAAATCCATGGAATGCAAAAGGTTGCATAAAATTGTAGTTCTTTGGTGTACGGTTGACTTGCAGAATGTTGTAGCCAATAGGCATAATTTGGGTGAACCTTTTTTGGGGAAGATTTAAGAACATCCACCAAAGTATTGCCACCATGCAATGGTAAAACCATATTGGAAATTCCTTGTCACAATCATGGAAGTTGATAAACCAGGAATGTGTAGTTGGTTGGTGGAGAAGGAATCTATACCAAGCATTCTTGTAATCAAGTTAACATAGGTAAAGGTTTGAGGGAGATGTGATATTGTGAACAAACTGGGTTGATGTATTGGTCCCCATTGTTTTACGAAGATGACCTTTTTGATGAAACATTTGGAGTAGTCCATCTGGGTTGAATTTTGATTGGAACTGTGGGTGAGGTCAATTGATTTGGTGTCTATGAGTATCAGCTCATAGAACTTGAGGGTTTTGTTGGTATTGTCTGTCTACCAAATATTCCTGGAGGGAAAATTTGTTTGATAATACTATCAGTGATTGTCTTGTTGTTGTCTTTCAGTGTATCTGGTGAGAACAATATACTCTTGGACTGGTTTGATATGGTAAGCGTTTATTGTAGCTTGTTTTGAGGAGCTGGCCGAGGCTTGTGTTTTGGTTGGTGTTTGTGTTGCTTGTAGAAAAGAGGTAGGAAAAGTCTAGAGGAAAATCTTGAGATAGGGATTATATGGATTTGGTGTAGTGATGTTGTGGGAGGTAACAACTTGAATATTTTATATGATGGATGAGATTGAGGAGCCATCTTGTAATCTTGAGAAGTTTGAGATTCCTCCCTTTTGGCTTGCTTTCCTTTGCCTCTATCACTCATTTTCCTAAGAAGAAAAATCTTGATTAATCTTGATGATCTTGTGGTTTCTTCCTTGTAGAAATTCACGAGAAAGAAAATCTGGTAGGGAGTTTTCTTCTCCTTTAATGAACTCAATTTGAAAATCAAAGACTAATAGTAATGCTTGCCATCGGGCGAAAATCTAATTCGAAACCAAATTCTTGACATCCTTTTGTAGGACATATTTTGCTGACTTGCAGTCTATATGTAGTAGAAAAGATTTGTTGTAAAGATCGTCTTGAAATTTTGATACGCATAGAACAATGGAAAGTATTTCCTTTTTTATAGTAGAATAATTGAGTTGTGGTCGTAGCCATATTCCAGACTGGAATCGGACCAATTACTCTTTTGTTTTCCCTTGTGGTCGTTGTTTGAGAATATCGCCATAGACGATATTTGAGGCATCTGTTTCTACTACAAGAAATGCCATTGGATGTGGAATGATTAGGCATAGTAATGAGTAGGTGTAATGTGTTAAGGATTGCACAACCTTTGTGTGTTGTGGAGTCCAAGGAGATGGATTCTTTTGCAACCTAGAGTAAAGAATCTTACAATGCTGGCGGAGTTTTGGGAAGAAGTCAGAAAGATAAATGAGACATCCAAGAAACCTTTGTAGTTGATTATTGTCTTTAATTCGTCTGGGAATTTGAAAGCGAACTCAACAGTTCTTTGGATTGGTTTGATAGTGTTCTGATAGATATCATATCCAAGAAAACGGATATTAACTTGGAACAACTTCATCTTTGGAGCATACACTACTAACCATTAGTTTTAATGACAAAATGAAATATCCTTAGGTATTTAAAGTGTTGATCAATGGAGTCAGAAAATACTAGAACATCGTCTATAAATACATTGACAAATGTTAAATATGGGGTAAGAATATCGTTCATAATGTTCTAGAATTCTGATGGAGCATTCTTAAGCCCAAAAGGCATCACATTCCACTCATAATGCCCAAATGGAACTACAAATGTTGTCTTGTACTTACCGGGTTCTGCAATTTGTATTTGCCAGAATCCGGATTTCATGTCAAACTTTGAGTAAATCTTAGTTTTGTAAAGTCACCCTAGGAGATCCCTTTTATTAAGGATAGGGTAGCGAATCCATTGAATAACTTTGTTCAAGGGTTTATAATTTATGACCACACAAGGAATTCCTCGTTCCTTTTCTACTGCATTCATAACATAGAATGCTAAGCAACTCCTTGGTGATTTTGAGGGGCGAATTAAGCCTTTGTCTAGAAGGGTTTGAATTTCCTTTTTGCAATATTCCAAATGTTCCAAGTTCATTTGGATTGGTCTAGCCTTTGTGGGGATGTTGCATTCATCAAAATCCTTTTCGTAAGGGAGATGAACTATATGTCGTTTCTTGTTCCAAAATGCATTTGGCAAATCTGAAGATACATCTTGAAAAGATATCTCCATTTGAGAAATATCCCTCTTTGGTTTAGGATCTTGTAACTGTTCAGCCGTCCGGATGTGAGAGAGTTGGATTTTAAAAAACTCAAACTGAGTTTATTTGCGAGAAATGGTGTTGATTTGTCTGTATAGGGTATTAGATTGGAGAACATTGAGTTCCTTTTGAACTACCGGTTCAGTAAATAGAATATAATATTGTCTTTATTGATCCATGTGCATCTAAACAAGGTAACCCTTTTTAAAGGATATTTTGGATACTCTAGTTCAACGATCTCATTCAACATACTGTAGTAATCATTCTTTGGGTTACCACTATCACTCCCTGATATGCATACACCACTATTAACTGTTGCACAATCTTGTTCATGTGATTGACTCTTAAACTTAAAATCATTTACATAAAATCCATCATATGATGTGGCAATATTCAACGGGCCTTGCGCCATGATTTTGAGTTGTTTCTGCACTTGACTGCTTTGCAAAAAAAAAACCATATTAAAATATTTTAGTGTTAGTACTTTGAATTTAAATAAAAATCTTTAAGGATACTCACATATGATTGAAACAATTCCCTAAATTCCTTCTACTGTTTGTTGTTGAATCTCTTCGCTACTGATTAACGATCATGCTTCTACAATTGCTTTATGTACAAGCTATTTCAAGAAAATAGGGTAGTATTACTCATTATTTTACTATACAAAACCCTAGCATATGGAATAAGAAAGTTTATGTACTGTCTTTACACTTACTCGACATATGGTTCGATTTCAGGAGTGTTCAGCAATACAAAAGTTTGTGCAGCAACTAAATCAATCCCAGGCAGATTTGTGGAAGTTCCTTTACCAATAGGTTGCCCAATCTCTTTGAACACCGAGATTCTCATTTGATCATCATCTGAATCATCTACAAGCACCTCATTACGTCCCAATGTTTAAAGGAAAGTTGGCTCATCATCAGCAAAATAAAAAGATGAGAATTTGGTAATGTCTTTAATAAGTATCCATTACATATTGATCATTCAACGTGATTTTTATTTGTCACCTTTCTTTGTAGTTTCCCCATATACCTATTTGTGCAATGATGGTTAATAACAAAACACATAAGCAACTTAATTGGGTTGCTAAATGTAACAAATACATAATGAAATTCAGGTATGCTTCACAAGTACCTCTCAAATGGATATATCCATCTGTACTGCACAGGTCCTGCTATACTTGCCTCGTATGCCAAATGGACAAGAAGATGTTCCATGGAATAAAAAAAGCTAGGTGGAAAGATCTTCTCCAGTTTGCATAAAATAAAGGCAACGTTCTCCTGCATCCGATACAGGCTTTCTTGATGCAAAGATGTTGATGTCAACTCCCAAAAATGTAGACAATGCTCGGTAATTGGTTCCCATACTTTGGGTGGAAGAAGATGATGTAAGGCTATCGACATTAATCTTTGCATAAAGATGTGACAGTCATGACTCTTCATTCCAAACACCCTCCTGTTACTCATGTAAATACACTTTCCAATATTAGAGGCGTATCCGTCAGCGAACTTAACATCCTTAACCCAATCACAAAATAGTTGTTTGGAATCTCTGTCCAATACATATGATGCCTTTGGCCATGACTTCTTTATGGGATCATACGCTAACTATGGACGATCACAATAATCATTCAACTCATTCATAGACTTCTCATTATCCTTCGTTTTTCCTTTGACATTAAGAACTTTGTTGAAAATGTTGTTAAACACATTTTTTTCAACGTGCATTACATCCAAGTTATGCATGTTATACCCAAAATTTTGACCCCCCGGTGTGGGGTTTCTAAGGCTTTAGTGTTGCAAGGTACACTTTGGTCAAATGATGAGGAATCCCGGTTCGATCGGCACGTTCCGAAGTGTTAGTGGCAGCTTAGTGATCTTCAGGGGCATTTTCGTAATTTTCAAGGCTTCTAAGATCTCCTATAGGCTTTTTCTCTCCTCCATAAATGACTCAAATCAATTCGGAATGCCTTGAAATTTTAATACATTTTGGGGGTGCCATTATAAGCATAATGGCTTTGAAATTTTGATTTTTCGAATTTCCAATAATTTTCTAGCAATTTTTGGTTGAATCTGACGAAAAATTGAATTTAAAAATATTCCAATATCCAAAAATTCCAATTCCACCTCAGAAAAATCAGAAATATCTTCCTTTACATGTGGTTAAAATTTCATATTCAAATTTCTTTCGGAAAGCCATTGAGCTATGACATCGGTAAATCTCAGTTTTACCGGATTTTTTCTATCTTTAGTCAGGCCTACTTAAGGAGCCTTATCCCTTGATCAAGACAGAACCCCAAGCAATCAGAATACCTAGCCGTCTCCAAGCTCTCACGTTTTACACACCCAAGCACCAAAATTCTACCAAACACCCTCCAAAATCACCACATAAACACACTTTTCAACTCCCAACACCTCAACAATCATCAAACATCAAGCAACCACCTCCTCCAAACGTGAAGAACATCAAGAACAACAAGGAATCAGAAGCCCGAATCGAAGTCTTTTGGGTTTCACCATCAACGAGGCTCCCGAAGCATCCCGACGTGAAGGATCCCTTCAATTGCGAGGTCAAATAAGGTTGGAAAACAGGTTCCGTAACTCCTTTCGACTTTAATTACCTTCCCTAAAAACTTGAGTTCAAACCGACCTCTTACGGCTTCTGAATTACCGTTTATTTTAGCTTCTGCCTTGTTACATGTCTGTCAAGTTTCGTCATTAATTTGAAGCCGAATTGAAAATATTTGATTACTAACGTGTTAAGAATCTTTCAGGCTTCACATCCATAAAATTTGAGCTAAAAAAACTGTCAGGACCTCCTCAACGCCGCTGTCCGAGGGCAGTCCGCACCCACGAACGCCATGTCCGGGGTCCCGGACGCCCTGTCCGTAAGCACGGAAGCTCTCGGACGGTGACGGGATTTCAAAATTTCAAAAAATTAGGGTTTTACAAAACATGTCCGGGCCCACGGGTGGAAACAAATTTGACCTAATTCTGCCTCCGAACACCCTAGTTTAGGTAATTTCAATTTTCACTTTAGTTTTCTGTCAAAAAAACGTTAAAAAATAAAAGATATCAGAAGTTCACGCACTTAGGTTAAAACGACTCATAATAAGCCGTAAATAATCTAAGTAGAGGAGAAACGAATTTGAAGGGTAGTGAAAGTAATTTGAACCCTGAATAAGTCAAATACCAAGCCCCCGAACCTGAACTCTACATTTCCTAATTTACCCTAGGTTAAAATTAGGTGGCGACTCATAATAGGTTCCAGTGAGCTAACTTAGGGTTTAATAATTAATGTTATATGACATAGTTATTACTCTTAGGTTATAAGTGGACCTAGAACCCGATCAGATCCAAATCAACCTAATCAACATAGGATAGGGTTAAAAATCGAGCCTCACAGAATGGCGACTATGCTGGGGAGAAATACTTAATTTTAAACTTGTTTAATTTTAAGAAAGCTGCTTAACTCGAAACTCGAAAATTGTGTTTCTACTCGGCTTTTTTACGCTGTTTGTTTACTTTCGTGCGTAATTTAAATTTCTGCAATCTTGCATCAAATGAGAGCGAGGGTCCACACAAACCGATTTCACCCCGGGACCCGCCTTAGGCATCCCCTGTCAGGGACTCATACCCTTTAAGGTGATGTGTAACACCCCAACCGCTAATCCTATGCTTACCGTCCATTGTCCTCTTAATCCTATCAGTACGCAGCGGAATTTTCTACTTACTACGGCGGGTGATACAACGCCGCTAACCGCCCATACGGCTAGCAAGGCTATTACTACTTACAGTGACGGTCTGATGAACATAGTGTACCGAGCTACTAAATTACTTTACCAAAATACCATATACCAAATACTTACATCAATGGATCACCGAGTATTTAAGTGTATTCAATTACATCCCAATTCAAACTTCCCAAAAGAATGAGTTTCACACCGCTACTCATCAATACCAATTCATCATCCTTTCTATACCCAAAAAGGTGTACCCCATGGTACACCGGCTAACAAAAACTTACAGCCGTGTACTACTTAGTACACCAATCATCAACTCATTGTTTACAATCAAAAGAAAGCAAAAGAGCAAGCTCCAACACTTCACAGCCTTCATCCTTCTCTGGTACCTACGTGTAGTAAAAACATCGCCCCTAGGGGCTCAGCAAAAGCTGCGCATGAACTCCGCATATACCGCGTGCTAGCTAGGGCACGCCGACTATTTGACGTCCACTAAACATGCGATTCATTAATTTCATACATACATGCTTTTCATACAACATACATGCATTTACAATACAACATACAATTCAAGGCATCAATACAATAGTGCATACAATACTTACCTTCACGATGTTAGCTGAAATACCCCAAACCTTGGTATGTTGTTAAACATTAAAACATGATTTATTAAGACTAAAAAGAGTCTTAAAAACACTAGTAAACAAATTTAAACAAAGCAAACACAAAATGTGCTTTAAAGTCAATAAGAGCTAAAATGTGCTCTAAGCTTGGAATAGGCTTGGATAAGACCTAATGAACTTACCAAGACCATATATATATATTAATGAACATATTAAACCCATTACCAAAGAAAACCAAGCTTGAAAACAAGTTAAAACACAAAATGTGCTTTAAGAAGTCTTAAAGCACATTTTTGAAAAATTGTCTTGTAAATGGGTTTTGAGTGGCTAAATGTCCATCATTACTCTTAAATATATATGTGTACTATATAGTATCACATTTGGGTGGCTATATTAATGGGAAATCAAAAATTTCACTTCTAAGTGCCTTGTTTAGGTGAATAGTGATTTTTATAAGCTAGTTTATAACATATGTTGTATTAAGTAATTAAATTGACAAACAAAGACTAAAATACCCTCATACTAATAAAGGGGGCCGGTTTTCTAAGTGTGTGACTCACCACTCTCTAGTTGATAAAATAAGTAAGTAAAGAAAATTAATTAAACTTACTTTTTACTTTATAAGCATAAATATCTTCTTAAAAGCAAATCCTATCTCATTCTCATTTCTTTCCTTCATTCCCACGGTTTCCAAACACCATCTTCTACCTTCTACCTCTCTTCTTTGCTCTCTCTCTCGGTAATACCACTACCACCATAGAAACTCCCACTTTGACCTCTTGTAAAATCTTGCTCACTTGTTCAAATCAAAACAAACACCACCAATCTCTTCCTCTCATCAAGCTCTTCATTCCTATCTTCTCAAAACTCCAAG